>CBVK0101163847.1:0-14907 GCA_900067695.1 Picea abies
TCTCTCAACACCATCTTGCGATTCTCGTTCTTGCTCTGAAACAAGCTCTTTAGAGCCTCCCACATGTCCCTGGTTGAGTTTTTTCTTGATAAATGAGGGATCAAATGATCCTTCACTCCATCTAGGATTATTTTCCTGGCTTTCACGTCCTTTAGCTTATGGGCAGCCAGATCTTTTGGATCTGCTGGTGGAGCCACGATGGAGTTGTCAAACTCCCAAATATCATTCTCTATCAACACTAGCATAATCCCCTCCTTCCATGGACTGTAGTTGGACACCTTGTTAAACATGTCTTCAAATCGCAAACCAGATGCGGCCATCTCTACAACCTATTGTAAAATCAATAATATATTGCCCGGGCCCGTTGCTTGCTACGTGGTTTTTTTGCCCGTTGCCCGGTCCTATTGCTCACTGCCTGAATTCGTTGCCCGCTGTTGCCCGAGTCTTTTCTAGGCGCTGCCCGACTATCTTAGCGTGTTGTGAGAGGCTTTTGTTTGCTTTCCAGGGCATCTATCTGTTGGTTGTGATAGCTCGACGGTTGCCCGACCCTTGTGGCCTCTACTGGGTGGCTCTACGACCCTTTGCGACCTCACTCGTGTGCTATCTGCTGGTTGTTTTGCAGCCTGGCGACTGCCTCTTGTTATGCGGCGGCTTCCTTACCCTGCTGCCCCTTAACTCAACACACACAGTCTGGATTGGCCCGCAACCTACCTACCTCCACTTGTCTCAACACACACAGTCTGGATTGGCCCGCAACCTACCTACCTCCACTTGTCGACGCTGCTGTTCTGCCCTCCCGACGACTGCCTGACCTGCACGCTTTGCCCAACCTGCGCTTCAACTCGGCCACTCTACCTTTCTCCCATGACCTGCGTTCTTTCCTTTTCTCTGCCAGCGGTGCCTCTCACATGGTCGTCAGCGCCAACACCCTTCGTCGTCCACGTCTATAGCTCGAGTTCGTGGTCGACGACTGCTTGTTCCTATTGCTAGCGGCTCTGCAACTGCTTTCTTCAGCCATGCACGCAGTCCACTCTTCATGACGATTGCTTGTTCCTACTGCTAGCGGCTCTGCAACTAGCGACTGAAACTGCTTTCTTCAGCCATGCACGCAGTCCACTCTTCATCATGCGATCTCTACTCCCACAACTTCCTTCCACACCTACTCTCTACAACCACCACCTTTGCTCGACCACTCGCCCATGATTTGCCAACAACTGTGGCTACTGTCACACTTTTGCATAGCCTGATCTCACCTAGTGGTTGTAGCACACAACCCCTTTGACCAACTGCTTCACGTATAACTCCTACTACCGCCACCACCTCATAGCCCAATAGTTCTCACACTCTCTTTGATATGCCTACAGCCATGAACAATTGCTGTGGCAGATCCTTCTCCTTGCTCAACCAACCTCGTGTCCGATTCTCGGTGACATGCGGCCATATGGTGCTATACGACATCAACTATACGGTGGCCATACCGTACGATTACTATTCTTTCTCCTTTTTTTTATTCTCTTTTACCCCTATAGCTTGCAACTTGCACTAAAAGTTTCTCGCCGCAAATAATCTATCTCGTGCACTTGGTTTCACCTTTCAGAGTCTCAGCGCTGTTACCATGTTAATTCCTGTAAACCTAACACTCGTCAATTAACTTGAAATAAAATCTCTTTATTTATTAATTGCGTAGCTAAGTTACTTAACGAAAATCAGCGGAAGCAGAAAAAACAGAAACCAATAACACATTGCACAATAGATTTTGGGTAAACACCTATGGAAAAACCCCAAAGGGAAAACCAGATTTTTGCTTGATTTTATTAATATCAATCTTGGGCTCCTGTCTTGGGATAATGGTCCATCAGAGAAATACAATGCAGCAATAGCCTAGCCCACATGGCTGCTATCTCCCTTGCTGTCCCTTAGCAACCTTTCCTCAATCCTGCCCACTCACACTTGGATGAACTCTCTTCACCCACTCAATGAGATCTCCTCGCTCTGTGCGTGTGTGTCTCATCCTCTCACATAGGCTGCCTTTTATTACATTGAGTTGACCCTAAGTCCAAAACTCTAGACCTCCTAAACTGTTCAACGGTTGAGATCTAATCTCATCTTCACTTTAGATCTAGTGGCTAGGACTTAATCAACTTGCACTTAGACATTTAACTTAATTAATCTCACATAAATTGAAAAGGTCATTCACTTTAATTATTGACTCATAAAGTGAACTTTCTAAGGTTTTCTGAGAGGTTACAAGGACGACTTCCACATGCTAGACACCGAGTCTATGTGGAAGTATCTGTCCGATGCTAATACATCAACATGAACAATAGAAAGAAAAACAAGTGTCTTCATTTTCTGTAGCTTCTAATCAATTTCTCTTTAAACCTTATTGAGCCAACTCCATCTGCTACCATCACTTTGATCAACAAATACAGGAAAAGACAATTGACATTGAATCGAGATGCATATGTTGATAATTATAATAGTGATGTTGATAAAATCCAATCCTATCAAAAGTCTTAATGACTCGAGTACCAATCCTAAAGAGAATAAGCCAGAAAATGACAAACTAACTTGTCCAGCAAAAGTAAAAATGAATTCCTTCAAAAATCTTCCTAGTACTTCATACAGTTCGGTGGAAAAATCTTTTAACCTTTTTCCTTCAGAAAATATTGTTCTGTTACATGACATTCATAAAAGTTAAGACCTGCATCACCATGGCTGTCACAGACTTATACATAATCCTATATTACGTCAAGATCATGTGAGTTGTCTTCAAGCACTGGTTCAGATGTGACCGAAGGCTCTTTCATTTCAGATGGTTCAATGTTCTGTTTGTCTTTATCCACATGTTTGTCCAGATCCATGTGATTTTCTTCATCTTCAGACAACAAATTTTTATCAATAACCATTTGGGATGGTTGTTCAGGTGCTGCCTGAAAATCTAGTCACTTTGGCTGGAACATAGTTTCCTGCCATATTAGATTCTAATGATGGATGTGAATTTTTATGGCTAGGAACCCAGCCTCAAAACAAGTTTTTGGACATTCATCCTCAGGGTCTTTTGTTCTCTGGGAAACACATAAAATATTGCTATCAGTCATAGCTTCTATGATTTCTTGTATTGTAGTAATCATTGCCAATTGGCTTCTTAGATGAAGGGAATCCCATTTGGTTGCATGAGCATGCAGGAACAAATTCTTGTGCTTGCTGACAACCTTTGTTTGATTTAGTCACATTTCTTGTGATGAGAATTTGAACCAAAATGGTCTCAGGGCTGGGGTTATTGAATGGATGATAACAAATCCAGATCCTGTGATACGTTTCTTGCAGCAATATATCTGTTCTGAGTTTCGTTTTGCAGAGGTGATCCTGTACTGGGCTAGCCCTGACTGTCAACTTCATGGATTTTGTATAAATTATGCTGTCCATTTCTTTCAGATGAGAATTTGTACACGCATGATATATCTACAGCTTTGAAGTTAGAATATGTAGATATCCTAGAAGAAAGTTTATGGTCTTGCAGAAACGATGTTCCATGCTATAAGGCATAATTGACCTCATCAATGACATCTATAAAATTTCCAATCCCTCTCTGGTTCATTTTCTTGACAACCACGCCAAGTATTTCTCCCAAACATGTAGGCTTTATAAGCTCATTTAGTTTAATTTTTAGCTGTGAAAATGGATACTTGGATAAAGTTGAAAGATGCCACAAGTAAACAAATATAATTTAATCTTATTTTGTAAAGTAATATGAGACATGACTTCCCTTGAGGGTCCTCACAAGGCTTTAGACTCTAGAGCACAGAGTTGGGGCATGGATGGCTAGGCCTGCCAGCCTGGGACACTACAAATACAACATGCCCACTTAACCAAAGCAGTTGAACCAAATGAATTTACTCCAAATGCGATGAAGACGGTTAGGTCGTTGCTATTGTCCCTGCTCAAGATTTTATGGTCAAATGTATTAATGAAAAAGGATTCAAATGTATTGTAAAAGAGCTTAGTTGATTTTAATTCTATGAAAGTCTGATTTAATCATTCTCTCTTTGTATGATTCCACTTTCTATTGCTCTGAATCTTCATCTATTTTCTTCTGTTTCATATGAAGTACGTCATTTGGTTACATTAAGATATATCACCTTTCTTTTTATCCAAAGAATTGGAGACTTCATGTTGAATTCTGTATTGAAATAGTTTGTTCAAACTGATTGAGCTAACTTGCTGCGATTTATAATTGAAGGACATGGGGTGGGTTTTGATTGGTCTATGTGTGCATGGATCACGGATCACAAGATCATTTAATATAATCTCTCTAGCTACAACCACACGTTCAACCACTACCTCAAGGTGACCCCATGGCTCCAGGAAAAGCTCCTTGCTCCTCACCAATGGATCCAACCCCATTATTTGGAGGACATGGGGGTGAGCTTTTATCCACTTGTGCACGGGTTACGGGATCATTTAATATAATCTCTTTGGGTGCAAACACATATTTGGCCACTATCTCAAGGTGATCCCATGGTTTTAGGGAAAGAAGCCCCCATGGGCATTGAACCTTGCCCATTGGTGCTCCTTGCTCCTCATCAATGGATTCAAGCCTTTGGGCTTTAAGATCTATCACCTATATCCTAAGGGCTGTGATACGGACATCTGTTTGCTCATTGTTGCTTATTTGATTATTTTTATTTTTATTTATTTATTTTTTAATTATGCTGGGGGAATCGGCAACTGGCGGTTCTCGTACTCGCGTGACACATGGTCGATACCCGTCCGCCATCCATATACCCCCAGGTGCGCCACACATCTCGCAAGCATGGAACACAGATAAAGCGGGGTGGGAATCGAACTTGAGACCTTTTTTACACAATTCCTTCCATTTACACGGCACATGCCAATCGGTCTACACCCCGGCGGGCTTGCTTATTTGATTATTGCAAACTCATTGTTGCTTATTTGATTATTGCAAACTCAATGTTCTTTTGGATATGCTCTAACTCAGCATTATTACCCGGTATTGGTGGCTGAATTTCCTCCATATTTATCCCCATTCGTTGCTTAAATCTAACTTCTACTAGCTATTGTTGGATGAAAGTACGTCCATAATTCCAACTTCTACTAACTATACTGTGATTGTACTGTGATCTATCCGAGTTATATCAAAATCAATGGGAGATTTGGGGCTATAGAAGTTTTCTTAGATTGTTTTAAAATCTCACATTATATTTTTCATATTCATATCTAAATTTCACATTTGTGATCTATGGATTAAATTCAAATTTTCATTTATCTTTGTATTCTTTAAAAAAGTGATAAGGTTTTGTGTTGAATTATGAATATTAAAGAATCCCATATGTTTTTTTAAATTTCAGATTATAATAACAAAAAGCTTAAGTCAATTAATGAATCACATATGTTTTTATTTATTTCTTTATTTTATATTAATTATTTAGTAAATTTCAGATTATAATAACAAAAAGCTTAAATGAATTAGGAACATCTGAAAACATGAGACTCCTTGCATCAAGACAAATTGGTGCCCAATCAAAAGAATTTCTAGAAGACAAAAACAATTTTGAAATAATGTTGCAGGACCTTTTAAAATCCACCCATTTATAGAATGGAGCAGGTGGGACAACCGGGTCAAAGGGTTGGTTTGCTCTTCTTCAAGTTGCCAAAATTGGGGGGTGGGTGGGTTTGGATGTTTAAGATGGCGTTTAGCTAGTGTTGGGAAGAGAGAGCAAGTGAAATTATACAATCAAATTCTTGCCTTAGAGAAGGCAGCATTAACAAGACATTGCGATGAAATTGAAATGTTGAAAACACCTCTCCTTATTACTAACAATGCAAACCAACTTCAACTAGAGTCTCAATTGAGATATAGTAGAAAGTGTTGGTTTGTTTCAACACTTGCCTTGCAACTATATCCTCTTTGGGATGTAAAGGGTGTACACATATCGATGCATCCAATTTTTTTGGCCTACGACATTGCATTTAATGTGTGTAGGTCTCCTTGTTGGAAGGAGATGATGAACACCAATGCTCCCAAAGATATAAACACTCGAAGATGAAGACTACAATTTTGTCAAAATAGAATCTCTCATTCAAGAGAAACTTCATGATATTAAAGAGAGTTGGAAAAATTCAGGGGTGCCCATCATTTCTGATGGATGAACAAATATATGTCATAGACCACTCATTGATGTATTGGTTTCTAATTCCACAAGGGGCTGTGTTTTTAAAATGCCTTGACACTATAGGGGAACCCAGGATGGTCCATATTTAATGGACCTCTTCAAAGAGTCTATTCAATATGTTGGGAAGCAAAACATGGTGGAGATTGTAACAGATAATGCCTCCAATAACATACTTATAGGGGTATGATTGGGGATGAGTTCTCAAATATCTATTGGACTCATTATGTTATTAACTGTATGAATGTTCTATTAAAGGATATCAATAATATTGCATGGGTTAGGAAAACATCGAGTGAAGGAAAGATGCTGCAATTCTTTGTTGATAATCATGCAACATCTATTGTAATTTATAGAAAAACAACCACTATGAAGCTTTGGTGATGTGCAATAACAACTTTGCTTCCACCTTCATTATGTTGCAATGTCTCTTAAAATTGCACCATTGACTTAGAGAAATGGTTGTTTCCCTTCAATGGCAAAGGTGGGAGGTATCCATTTGAGTGATGGCAAACATAGTGAAGACCTTATCATTGATTGCTTATTTGATGAGTTTTGGAGGTGGTCAGAGGACATAGTCACATGCGTTACTTCTATTGTTGAATCCATTCACATACTTGACAATGATATACCATGCTTAGAGGATGTTTTTAAGTTCCTTCCTCAAATGAGGGAGAAATTGTAACAAATAATGTTTAATGGACATTCTAGAATAGGCAATAAAACTAGAGATGTGTGGGGTTTTAGCCTCAGTGGATGGAAGATGCTTCATAACCCTCCCTATT
Source organism: Picea abies (assembly GCA_900067695.1). Taxonomy (NCBI): domain Eukaryota; kingdom Viridiplantae; phylum Streptophyta; class Pinopsida; order Pinales; family Pinaceae; genus Picea; species Picea abies. The sequence goes on from CBVK0101163847.1 coordinate 6,980, forward strand.
AAGTGGCTTTCTTAGTCAACCCCAAATGGTCTCATAAGGTATCAATTAATGATCAAAAGGTTATGAATGATTAAAATACCTTTATCAATCGGTGTTATGATCGTGATGATCAAAATGCCATTCAAGTAGAGTGTGGTAGATATTTGAGATCCAAGGGCCACTTTGTATATGATGTTTGTTCACATAACAAGACTAGAATTGGGACCATAAAATTTTGGTTGTGGTATGGAGCTATCACTCCTTTGCTTTGTGAACTTGCTATTTGTTTGTTTTCCTAGGTAATGTAAAATCCATATTTTATTTTTTTATTCTAAAGTTGGAAAAGTTATGTATGTATTTCTTTATTGAAGTTTATTATATTATAATTTAATTTTTCATGGTCCCATTCCCACTCCATTATGCATATGACAAATTCATTAGCATGTGAATGAAATTGACAAATTCATTAGTGTGTGAATGGAATTGGAGCGAGTATTCATTCATCCATGTAGTCAAAATGAATTACCTTATCTAAAAATGGCTCAAAGTTTGTTGTATATTCACTCAAATATTCACCTTTATTGCGCAACCATGCAAACTACCTTGTTGGGCCCACTAAGATGTGGGATTATGGTGGTTCATAGGGTAATGGTGATGGGGAGCTACCTTTGGAGGTGTTGTATGTAGAAGCAGGACAAATGTTAGAGGACATCTGTCATTCTAGGTCTAATACTAAGCCAGGTCTAGGCATTGGTTCACGCTTTCACTCTAGGAAAAGTAGTTAAACTTGCTCTCGAATCAAAAGTTTAGTCACTAGTGTATTTCTTATATAATTTATTACTTTCAATATTAGGGATATCAATATTTGCATTGTAGAATGCAAACTTTCCATTAAAAATATGAATGAAAATGCATCAAGTTTTGTTAAAAAATGTGTACGAGTATGAATATGAAGTGGTTTTTTTGAGGATGACCCAAGTTCAAATCTTGGTGGGCATGCTTTCGCCACGCATTATGTATTGCCAATCACGATTCTCCCTACCTAAAGGGGTCGATTATGCTAGTTAATCCTTGTAATCGATGTAGTTAGCTTGTAATTAATGTAATAGACTCAACTTAGTATGGACATACTTAATCTTGCTAATAAAAAAATGCTTGAGATGTGGCACATTTTTCATGGGTTTTCAATCCACTGGGTTGTTTCCCTTATATATATATATATTTAAAACATTACTTGTTAAACTTGAGAATTTTCATTCTTATGTTGTACTTGTTTCATGTTTTTTGTGTTTTGTATTACATTTCTAATTTTTGATAACATAGTTTCTCATGCTCATAGACTAGGAATGTGAACCTTGATTATGTTGGATTTTTGTTAATCAAGGTATCTAAATCAAATAGGGTTCATGTACAATTAACCTTGTTATCACACAATCAAGCATCTTAGTGCAAAGCCCTCACAAGGCACAAAACTAGTGGAACATTGGAAGATGCCATCATTGTCACCTATAGGCAACAACTTCTCTCTCTTTAGTGAAGGAGCAAATCCAACACAAGGGTGGCTTCTTTGGTAGCCTGCAAGAATCCCTAGGCAAGACACAATCAAGTCTAGGGCCTCTTGGTTAACTACTTAATCTACCACCAATGAATAAGTTAGACAAAGTAAGGATAAGGTGGCGAGTAAAAGAAATTTTCAGATTTCAAGAGGTGAGGATCTAGGCCAATCTAGGAGGTTTTCCAAGTCAAGGCTCAAGAGGATTTCCTAACACTACAAATGAAGAAAAAGCTAAACACTGTTGTAAAATTTGGAAAAGATATTAAATTATGACAAGGAAACAAATTATTACAACAATAATAAAACCAACCCTTTAACATGTAATAAACCAATGAAATAAGAGGGCCAAACCATGGACTAAATTAGGGTTTCATTCATCAACAAAATCACAAATTTAAGAGGCATATAACAGCCCTAAAAACCCTAGATGTCTAGCCCTAGATGACTGTAATAACAAATCAACAAAGTATTTGAGGGTTTTACAATATTTATTAGGTCAACAACATGCATAGAAAGTCAAAACATCTAGGTTATTTATGGTTAGAAATGAAAATTTACAGTTACAAAACCCTAATCTAACCCTAAAACAATAAAAAGAGAGTAGAATTCATAAATTAATCATCAACTATTGGGAGAGTGACTAGTGCCTACTATTTTTTTGGGCATATGAGGTCAATTAATGACTCGTTTGAAGATAAGTGAGTGGATTTTTTTTAGGGTGATATCTAGAGGTTGTTCTCTACTAACCCTAGAAGACCCTCCTAAAATATTAATGACAATTCAAGGGAAGGTTCTTCACTAGTAACTTTCCAAGAGTTTAATAAGAAGGGCTTGTTCAAGAAAAATCCAAGAGAATGCTTAACCAACACTAGAGAAGCAACGTTACACTTAAATGCATTCATAAACAAAACCACAAGATGACAAGAGACCACAAACAAAACCACAAGATGACAAGAGACCACTTACTCAAGAAATCTTTCATCCATCAAAACCCTCGCAATGAATATCAATGTAGAGCAAAAACTACACAAGCACACCTCCAAAAAATCACTCTAACTAGCCATCCATAGCATTTTCATAAGAGAGAATGTAGAAGTAGACAAGTAGTGATGTATCTCCACAAGTAGCAATGAATTACAAATGAGAAGTGCTTCTCTATTTATATGGGAGATCTAGCACTCTTCTCATTACAATAATAATATTCTCCTTGCTTTTAGCCTAAAAGAATATAAAATACTATTATCTCTTTACAAACCCCAGAGATATGGTAAAAAATACATAAACTATGAGGTGGTTACGCCACCTATACAATAATATCCATGATACATGAGTTAATGAGTCACAAGGTCCCAAAGATGTTTCCCAACTCAAGTAATCTCCCCTCAAGAGCCAAATCATCCTCCTCAACATGTGGAATGACCTCCTCAAAAGCCTCAACAACCTCCTCCAAAAGTGTCCCACGAGCGGTAAAAATTTCGTGATACTCTTTTTTGTGGAAAATTCTAAAAACACCATAACTATGCCAATTTTGCTTGAATTTCTATTATGATCACTTTTCAAATATCTTGTGGCCATTCTGCCTCTAATGGCATTAATATGAAGGAATTCCAAGTATTTTGTCAAAAGACAATTGCTCCTTAAACTAGCCGCCCTAAAAAAAGTGCTAAAATCTCCTTAAGGTGTGCAATGACCTCTAAAAAAATGTGGGACGACCTCCATCAAGCATGCAAGTGGTCTCATCATCCTCCAAAGGACCAAGTTTCAATGAAACATGTGGCTATGTGTAATACATCATCCATCATTTGAGGAGGGTCTTGTGTAGTCCAATGCACCATGAAGACTGGAGGCAAGGCACACAATTCAAGCACAACATATAAAGTGAGTTATGTCAATGCAAAAGTCATTAGATAGATCTCATTAAGTATCTAATGAGATAAGGCTATAGATCTATCATCTCTATCAAGCCCTAACATGACGTCATCATCTAAATGCTCGATGCCCAAGGTGCAATGGGTGACGTCTGAAGAGGAGAAGGCTATACATTCTCTTTGTGTGTCCTTTGATCATCTCCCTGTGCAATGTCATCCATCCAATGCAAAATAGCCTCTAGGGTGTAGAGCCCAGGGTGTGGGCTTTCTGCCCATCTCTGTGCCATCATGACCAAATATGTCAAAAATCAATCCCATCTATCCATCATTCAAGGTCCTAAAAATATGAGAGCCCATGTCTAAATGTGTCAAGTCATTGGATGACTCACTGCTCTGCATCACACATGCCATATCTTGCAATAAAGACATAACATAATATGTGAAATCCTAGAGTGTCCTTCAAAGAACCATGTGAGGGGTATCCAAATCAAAATAGAATATGAAATCAAGTAAGCTGATGTGCATAAGATATATTAGTCCTTAAATTATGCAAAGTAAGTTGTTATTTAATATATAAGCCACATGAACAATTCACTTTAGTATTCCCTTGAAATATCACACCACCCCAAGACTTTATATAAGTTGTCAAGTTTGAATATGGAAGGGCCTTCATCAGACCCTATTAGGTGTGCCAACCAAAACAATGAAAGAAAAGACACAAGTAGAGGGATATGTTGCGAGGGAAACAATGAAAGAAAAGAACCCTTCAAGAGTAAGTGTGATAGTGGTATGTGTTGGGTTCACTTCATGGCTTATGATGTCATTGAGTCCATTTATATGAGCACCTTTGTGGAGGGTGTGCTTGCTCTTGAGTTACCACTCTCTAAGTGACACGTTTTTCCAAACCCCTTAATATGACTTTTTATTTGTTCTCTTATCATATTTGCAAGTTCCCTTTATAAGGTTTCAATCTATAGCATCACTACTTTGGGACTGGGGGAATGCAGAAAGGGTAGAGCTCACGTTTGAACTAGCATTTGAGAGTCATTAGCTATTCTTTCCTTTTTTAACATTATTCTTTCTTTCTTCTTCTTTTTCTTAGCAGTTGCAATCAACCTGTGGGCCTTCATCCTCTCTTTTCATGAGAGAATGCACCATGACCCATTCCTTAGGTCAATCTCCACCACCAATTTTCAGCTTTGGTCACAATAAACACCCCTCCATTTATAGGGAAAATCATCATTTAGGTTCTAGTTACAAAGAAACCCATCAAAGTTGCTTAATGTTTTCTTCACTTCCAACAAAACCAAGCTTTCAAAAGAACTAGGTAGAGCCAACAGAAAGAGGCCTAATAACACATGTGTTCCAAGGAAAAATATCAAAAACTTGTACACTATGATGTTGTCAGATGAAATAGATAGAGTTTTGTCTCAAAACGAAAATATAATAATGAAAAAACTCCAATTCAAGGTCTATCTAAGAAAACATAAATAAAACTACCAATGCACAAGGTTGGAGTGCCTTCAACCACCTTGCTACCACAACCTCAATGTATGCGTAACTATTATTCATTTTTTAATTTTTAATTCCTTTTCAATGATAGAAATTAAGCCTTAAACTAATGGTGCTTCAAATAATTTCATAAAAAAACAATTAAATATATATTTCATTTGAACTTTAAAGAAATGAAAGTTAGTTTTATTTTTAGTACAACTGAGATAAATTAAAAAAGGAAAAGAGTCCACTACCTACTAACAATTGTTTATGTTTATCAAAATTGTCATATCCCTACATTGCATTGATGAGGTTGATATCCCTTAATACACCTATCACTAATATGAAAGGAAACATCGAATTCACATTAAAAAAAAAAAAAGTGAATATGTATGTGATTTAGCTATTAGGGATATTGTTATAAATTTGCAATACTTGAACATTGTATGGTATTATGGGTAATATTGAGTGTTCCCTACATTGCATTGATGAGGTTGAGATCTCTTAATACACATATCACTCATATCACTAATATGAAATAAAATATCAAATTCACATAAAAACGAGTGAATATGTAACTGATTTAGCTACTAGAGATATTGTTATAAATTTACAATATTTGAACATTGTATGGTATTATGGGCAATATTGATTGTCATTTTTTTGTGAATCCACTCTGTTACATTATAAGTTTTAAAATGACTTGATAATGTAATTTAAGAATGTAATTTAAAATCTCAAGATCTCAACGTGCAACAACATCATCGTGTGCAAACAAAATATGGCCACCTGGAATAATCCATTGGTGATCGATAAGAGGGTAGACTTCCAATCCTACTAGATACCTTTGGGTCTTCGTCAATTAACTTATTTCCTTGCGTCCGAGGAGGATGAACTCTTAGTTGATCAAAAGTAGTTTTAAATCATATTGTAGGACCACAACATGGTTTCAACTTAGAGAGTATCCGCAAGAAGGTCACTATGTTGTATTATCATTGCTAAAACTATAACAATAGGATCATATACTTTCAAGTAACATCTAACCTTACTTCCATATATGAAACCAAATACTATCATCTATCACAATTTAACTTCTAACTCTAAAAATTATTAACTTATAATTTTAAGTAAATTTTACAAATATATTATAAATATATTTGATATAAGTTATAGATTTATATGTATTTGATTAATTTATTATTTTATTAATACATTAATTAAAATTGAAAAGCACGTCATAAATGTACTTATAGATATAAAGTTCATTTGGTTTGTTATTTTATCTTTATATTATGTAATATTTTAAAAAAATAATAGTCTAAATATTCTACTTAAAAATTTTATTGGATATATTTTTCTCATTAGTTTTACTTAAAATCCAGTTAAAATTTTTTGCATTAAAAATACAATTTAAATAATACAAAATTTTATTATTTTATTAATACATTAATTAAAATTGAAAAGCACATCATAAATGTACTTATAGATATAAAGTTCATTTGGTTTGTTATTTTATCCTTCTATTATGTAATATTTTTAAAAAATAATAATCTAAATATTCTACTTTAAAATTTTATTGGGTATATTTTTCTCATTAGTTTTACTCAAAATTAAAAATACAATTTAAATAATACAAAATTTTATTATTTTATTAATACATTAATTAAAATTGAAAAGCACATCATAAATGTACTTATAGATATAAAGTTCATTTGGTTTGTTATTTTATCCTTATATTATGTAATATTTTTAAAAAATTATAGTCTAAATATTCTACTTTGAAATTTTATTGGGTATATTTTTCTCATTAGTTTTACTTAAAATCTAGTTAAAATTTTTTACATTAAAAATACAATTTAAATAATACAAAATTCAATTTCACTAACAAAATAAGAAAAAATAAAATAAAATATTTATACTTGTACTAGAATAAATCAAATATACTTTGGAATAGTTGTGCACCATTGTAAACAACACCATGTATGAATAATCATGTTGAGTTTAACTATAAACTTTATATTATAATCAATTATATTCAATACAAGGAAATTGTATTGAAACATATTTAACTATGTTGAATGATGATTGATTAACATATATTTAATAATGATTAATTAAATTAAAAGATAATTATTTATAATCAATTTGATTTTATTGTAATTAATTTTAATTTTTTTTTATTGAATTATGGTTATTTATAATAAATTAATCATAACTAATTTTAGTAAATTTTAGTTGATTATTATTAATCACACAATTAAATATAATTAATTATAGTTAGTCTTTGTGTTGCATAGGGATATTTGAAGATGAACTTCTATTTAAAAAGTGTAAAATGTTTGGTTGAAAAAAATCATAAATCAAGTTTTCCTATTAAATATAAATTAGCACCCTGTTGGCAGCCAACAATTCTGTCGATTTTTACCACAATTAAAATGACCAAAAAGGGATTATGCCTTTCTGTAACTGACACTTCCTTAAATTTATGAACATTCATGTTTTTGGGTTTCGAGGCGATGCTTGGGTTAAACTTATCTTATTGAGTTTTTCGTTTGAATTTTCATTTGTTTTGTTTTTAAATTCATAACTGTAAGTATGAATTTAAATAAAAACTTGGTTTGGGATTTATATCTTCTACCTAAGAAATTTCACTTTAAAGCCACCCATATATTTCCAAGTTTCAAGTTTTATGAACTTATTGATAGATTCACTATCACAATTTTTATGTATTATGGGTAATCGTGACTTAATTGGCTCTATGGTTGATCGTTGGTTTTAATTTGTGAAATGTCTGAATGCACAAAACATTGGTTAAACATTTGATATGGGTCTCATGCTCTCAACACTCATATCAACACTCATGTCGCTTGGTACAGGCATGTTGTACCCATGATTTCAACTCACCTTGTTGTCCTATGCATTAATGAAACCATTCATTATTCAAATTGTCGTTTGATACTGTTGGAGGGTTTGATATTCATCATGGGTAATGGCTCGTAGTTCTATGAGCCCTCTAGTTTTTCATTTTCACC
>CBVK0101163849.1:0-14863 GCA_900067695.1 Picea abies
TTCCTGAGGTTTTTCTATGCTATATTGATGTTTGGTTCTTAACAGAACCAGCTTCAAAAATTTATATAAGCTTGCTACAAGGAACTGTCCACAAAATATATTGCTGAAGGCTAGATTATCTGGCTGATCTAGATATAACTATCATCCGGAAATTACTAAACGTTTCACCATTTTTACAAAAATTTTGATATCTGACTGCATTGCTTACTGGCTCTTTTCCTCGGGACCTCCTTCTTCTTCTGGTGTTGTTTCCTGGGCAATGTTCAGGTCTGGCAGAACTGGTTCGGCCTTCCTCCCACACTCATCGCTCTGGCTTTGCTTTGTGAAATTATGAGCTCTGTCTCCATGCATTTCTTCAATTCTTTCCCCTTGCCTTCTGAGAAACTCGACCTCATCTTGGAGTTGATTGATCAAGGACCGATGCTAGGACAAGGTTTCCAGCATGACGTTTAAAGTGGAGTTGTGAGAGTCCAACCTCATGGCCAATTGTTGGGTGGTGGAGAAGTTATCTTCCACCAACTCTTCCTTTTGTCTTTCATGTCCTCGACACTGAGCCATTTTAGCAAATATTTAATAATCTTGATGTTGAGTCCTTGAGATTGTTGAAGTAGCCCGTGTCTTCGCTTTCGTTGTTGCTGCCTGGATATGTGTCTTGTATGAATTGTTGACCTCTGGAAATTCCTTTTAGAATGTTGCCAATGGCCACTTCTCCCCTTGCTGAATTGATAATGCGACGGCCAAAATTAGTTTGGAGCCTGTCCCTTTTTTCACAGCCAAATACACCTATGTAGCGATCTTTATTATATCCTCTGGACGAATCGACGCCGCAATTGAGCGCAGTTGCCTTAATACTTGCTGCTTCCTTTTCTACTCCACCACCTCTGTTGAATCTGCTCTCTAAGTTTTGGCTTGCATTTTTGTTTAGTATCCCTTCTCCAGACAGACTAATCATTCCCAAAAACTTCCTGTGGTGGCAAAGACATTGAATCGGGCTCTGCCCGACCTGAATTCCCCTTATGGCTGCAAACCTTGATCGTGCAGGAGGGAGGGAGTGACGCTCGAGAGGGGATGTGGCTTGCTCTACCAGCATCCACATGCTGCGGAGCATTGCTTCAATCTCTTCACAAGCCATTATCTCGCGCAACATTAATGAGGAGGTGAGGGATGTGGAGAAAGTGCAAGGTGGGAGTGACATCAGCTGCAGGTTCCCACGAGGTATAAACCTCTTGCGACACAGGAGATCCAAAATCTCAAGCTGCAACGTACTAACTCTCACGATCCGAAGGATGGTCAAGTACACAGATCCCCCTGGTTTGTCGATAAGTTGTCCTGAAAAGCTTTTGCGCTGGAGAGCCACGTAGTGGAGGCTGCCAGGTGGAGGCTTTTGCGCTGGAGAGCCACGTAGTGGAGGCTGCCAGGTGGAGCGTGGATCCGAGTGGGCTGAAGCATTAGGGAGGTGCTAGGAAATCAAACCTTCCCATGTGACCTAGGTTTCTTCCTATGGCTCTATTAGCCTGCTCATCTGCACTCCCATTGTTTGAGCATCAAATATGGTAGAAGGAAGGGAGCATGGAAGATAGTGTATCTCTGGTTCTATCTATGATTCTTTTCAGAGTTGATGAAGTTTAAATAATCACAAGGAACGAGATAAGAAGAACTATAGCTTAGTTGCCTTCTCAATGTGGCATGTTGACCCCTTAAGACCTTGTAGTAGCTCCTTCCTCCAGCATACCTACAATAAACAAGATATCTTCCACTATACCGCTTAGTTGCCTTCTCAATGTGGCATGTTGACCCCTTAAGACCTTGTAGTAGCTCCTTCCTCCAGCATACCTACAATAAACAAGATATCTTCCACTATACCCTTGAACAAGCATTTAAGAATAGACAAGATTCACAAATAGAAGTAAGGCAAGACATGTTTCTTCCAATTATTTTCCAACAATATGAGTGAAAGGTCTCTTATATAGGAGAAAAGCTCAACAAACTCATGAATAAAATAATAGTAGATCTAGAACCTCCTAGCCCAAAATTGAAACTCTCCAGCAAACTTAGAGAGAAGTACAATAAAATATGTGAATTGGACAATACAACTCCTCAAAATGGTGTGTTATCTCCAAAACCATGATCTAAAACCACAATGAGCCAATAAAATAATCCATGTAGAGGTGTGCCCTCTCAAATGTGTGCTAACGACTTCATCCAAGTCATAGGTATGATCAACAAGAGGCCTAAGAACAAGTGCACCCTCCTAACCACCTCCCTGAAGCAAGGAATAAATCACATGATGTAGAAGAATAGTCAACCAAGAAGAGGTGCGCTCCACAAGAAGATAACCACCACTAGCGCGTGTGGCACAATAACTAAGGTGCTACAATAACCAATCGCACGTGTGGCACTAGGAATGAGGTGCTCCATTGAGTGACTGGTCCAATGGAGTCATAACCAACTCAACCAACTCTTAACAACCTCGAGAACCAATCCAAGTGTGTAACAACCTCATAATTGACCCCAACAACCTCACATGTGTGGTCCAAGTGCATAACAAACCCAAATAAGCCACACGTGTGGGAACGTTACTCCAAGAAAGCAAGTGTGCCCTCTAGGAATGGTCTAGGTGGCACATGATGGTGATGTGGAGTCCCTGTCATCGTCCAATGCACTATCACGAATCCCAAGAAAAATAACATGAATCCCAATGTAGATATGTGTTTGTATGTTGGTACATGGATCCCAATGCAATGTCACACAAGAAAGCAAGTGTGCCCTCTAGGAATGGTCTAGGTGGCACATGATGGTGATGTGGAGTCCCTGTCATCGTCCAATGCACTATCACGAATCCCAAGAAAAATAACATGAATCCCAATGTAGATATGTGTTTGTATGTTGGTACATGGATCCCAATGCAATGTCACAGATCTCGGAGCAAGTACATAAATCTCAAAGCATAGTACATGGATCCCAAGGCATAGATGCCACCCCTGATGCATGTACATGAATCCCAATGCAAGATGCCTACTCATAGCGGTGAGTCAATCCTCATTATACAATTCATTAGGTAATGCACAACAAGTGATCTCTTCTAGCAACATCATAACATTAGTTTAATTTTAAGATTTGCCTAAGTTTTANNNTCTAGCAACATCATAACATTAGTTTAATTTTAAGATTTGCCTAAGTTTTACCATGGGGGGACAACCGTAACCCTTATACATGTGACAAATCCTAAGACAAAGGATCACTAAGTTAGAGGTAGGTAAATGTGATGGATAATTTATGAAAGGGGAAGGCGAAACTTCATGAATAAACTTCCATGGTCATACATGATGTGTAGGTCTTCTTTGGCTAGCTTTCAAGAGCTAGGTGTATTCATTTACTTCCATGATGGCCTTCATGAGGGTGTGCTAGGCTTAGAGTTACCACCTTGACACTTTGTTTTACTACCCTTTTCATATTTTGTCTTTTTCTTTTGATTTTCTTTCCTTTCTTTCTTTTATTTCTTAGTCCTTTCTTTGGATGTGTATTATTAAGCACACGACTTGGAGGAAAGGGCCTTTTAGTGAGGTGGCATAGCTCTAGCATTATTATTTTTGGCTTCTGACTTTTTTACAGTGACAACTACCTCGAGCACTTGCGCTCTTTTGACTTTGAAGGCTCTTACACATGGGTCTTTATTTCTTTACTTAGGACCTAGATGGATGACTTATGATAAATTAACCATGAGCAAGAAAATATGATGTATGGAACGAAAATGAAAAGGGAAGATGGAAAGTGTTAAGAATGGTTAGGATATGAAGTACACTAACTTAACCAGATCCTAGTATTACAACTTTGACCCAAGACGTGACAACTCTTATCTAAAGGGAAATTATGTCCCCCGTGGTATGACGAGGCAAATATAATAAAATTGTTAAAGTTATGAAGTGTTATTAGATCACACTTAATGTTTACCACATTCACAACCAGATAAGAAGCCATCATACCATGTCTAAGCGAGAAACCACACATGAAACCATAGCACAGCAAGTGAAGTAACAAGCTAAACCAAGAGAACATAACACAATGTGTGTAAAAACATAGTGTACCCTCTGTAAGTGCATGTATCATCTGAGATTTATGAGATAAGAGCTGATATACCATGGCTCAAGCATCTGAAAGAACTAAGGAGAACCGATGTGAGGTGAGATCGTCATATGACTGAAGGAGAACTGGAAGAACAAGTCTGAGCCTAGATAAAATGAGAAAGAGAGCTCATGCAAGCTGGAACACCATACCCATGAGAGGGTGGATCTAGAAGTAGCTACCCCTGAAGGGGCAACAGTCTGAAAAACAACAAGTCTGTCTATTCAAAGAGGAACCGATGTGAGGTGAGATCGTCATATGTCTGAAGGAGAATTGGAAGAACAAGTCTGAGCCTAGATAAAATGAGAAAGAGAGCTCATGCAAGCTGGAACACCATACCCCTGAGAGGGTGGATCTAGAAGTAGCTACCCCTGAAGGGGCAACAGTCTGAAAAACAACAAGTCTGTCTATTCAAAGAGGCTATTACCATCTCATTGGAAATTTTCTTCTCGATATAATAACAACTTTGCTATACTTTCTACTACTAGCTGCGACTTACATTACTGATCTAAACTTATTGGAAACTTCTGTAGTAAAGTTAATGTATTTATAATAAGTGATGTTCAATAGCAAACATTGGGCTCTAAAACTCTAATACCAAAGAAAACTCCTTACTCACAGGACAATGCTAATACCAAGGAGGCAAATTGTCAATACTTTTTCAATCTAACTACTGGAAAAGAGAGAACGTAAATACCAGCTGGCAATGTCTGTTCGAAGAGCTCCAAGGCATCAGTTAAGAAAGCAGATATAGACCCTTGCATCTTTTTTAAGGGTTTCGCAAAGTAGAATTGAACAGCCTTAACAAACAAGAGCATGAAACGCATCATCTATTAGTATCTTGTAATCAAGCTTGCTCAAAATTTACTAGTAATAAGCACATGTTTAACTAGGAAAGATGAAAGCAATAAAACAACATACAGAAAATATTCTGGTCAATAAAACAAATTAATTCTAACCCACTAAATGTGCACAATTATAAACCTTTACAATAATGAGTATAAATAAATGTGAATGAAATGCATGGTTATGACTAAATCTGTAGAAGGTCAGTAGAGAATAAAGACTCGCATACCACTGAGCAAAGGGTAACATACAGGATGAAAGTGAGACATAATAGATTAACTTCTCAATTACTTTAGGATCTCGACCATACACATATTGGACATGCAAGATGAAAACAAAGGCATTTTTTAAACATTGACCAAATGTTTCTAACTGAACTTATCATGAACCAGTGGCATGCCTGAAGTCACATGGTAACTCTAATATGCAAAGGCATGCATGGCCTCCAAAATGTTTATTCTTAAATTGTCCACCCTGGCATCAGCATCTAGTGCTTAATAGAGAATAATAAGAGAATCTAAAACAATTGCAGTCAAATATTTTGATTTGGAAAAAAAACTTAGTACAATGGGCAGAAGATGGTGCATGGACTTGGAACATATTACAACTGAACAAAGGAAAAACATTTAGTTTTTGAAAAAAATATAGTCCATTGCATTTTAGGTCAAATCAAGTTGCATAATATACCTTGTAAGCACAGATGAAACCCAAATTCTCAAGACAGTATACAATATTTCCATGGATTTTCTCAACTTTTTTTGTTGCTTTCTTCATGAAATTTTCTTCATCCTTGAATTGATGGTCAGAAAGATGATTTTGGATCTCCTGCAGAAGCACAGACTATCGATTGAAAAGAACTAATCAGGAAACAGAAAATAAGACTTTTCCAACAAGAGAGAGTAGGTAAAACCTTGTCCCTAAGAGCAACAAGCTTTAGCTTCAAGGGATCATGCAATGAACTCGGCCTGCAATAATATTTTGTTATTTGGTTGGGAGTAGGTACAAACATGTCCACTTCAGCCCTATCCTCAAGTGTATAGACCTACATGCATATGTTGCACCATCACTAGAAAATAGCACAATACTAAAACTTCAAAATATTATGAATACCTTTAGAAGTTAGAACTGTTTTTCCAATTACCTTCGAATCCAAAATGTCTTCGAGCTTGGCCATTCGGTCCTCACAATCAATGTTTGATGAAACACCTAGTAGAATTTAATAAGAAGCATCATAGTCATTTATGTGAATTTTAAAAACAGGACCATATATAACAAAGCAAATTATTAAAAGAAGTGTTATGCAAGCCTAGCTCAACAAAATATAGCATCAGAGAAGGAAGGAAACTGCAAAACAATACATAAGTCAAATATTAAAAACCATTGAACTAGTGAGAATCCAAACGAATCATAAAAAGGAAGATTTAATGGAACATGATCCAATATATGTCAGCTATGATGCCAAAATACAAGAAAAGCTTGGTTATAATCTACAAAAGTCCATCCATTTATACTCATGACATATATAGGAAAGTGAACTCACCTTTCCCTATGACTGGTGATGCTGTCATTCCAAATATTTTCGGTTTGTGCTGGCATTTGTAATAATATTCCTTTGAACACAAAATACACCATGCATAAGCCAGTAAGCCATATAATACTTATAGGACATTAAATCATAGCACAACAACAATTTTTATTCTAAAAGATTCTTGAAATCATTATTCGTACTTTCATCATTTTCGCATATGGATTTTGTCCCCATGCATGATGGCACTCGTCAAAGATTAGCAGGTCAACAAGATCAAGGTTGAGAAAACTAAATTGTAGGCCATCCAATAGAATCTGAGGCGTCATCACAAGTACCTGAAAAACAATTAATCATTACGTTAATGTAATACTTTCCGGGTTTAAGGCCCTAAAGAACAAAACCATAATCCAATGTCCAAAAGCAATTTAGACTTCAATTCTCCAAAAGAGCTACATCTGGCCTTTGCGTAAGGGCCAAAATAATAGCATTTATACATGGTTCAGAACAGGAATTGAACAAGTGCATGTCCATTAGCGGGAGCAAACAAGAACATTTGGCCAAAATAAACTTGTCAAAACTGTGGCGAAATTTACTTAATTTGACCCAAAAAAATGAATAAATAAAACACTGTATATATGTGTGTAAATTAAACATCCACAAGATTTTTTCCAGAGATAATAACAGCAGTTGAACATCAATTATCAAAAAAATAATAGTTATGCACTCAACAGTACCTCATTCAAAGCAATTTCTCGTTCCCATTGCTGAACATTCCAGCCATTAACACATTTTGCACCATAATAATGGGCAACTTTTAAGTCCGTATTTATTTTAATCACTTCAGCTTGCTGAAAAGTTCACAACAATACACATTGTCAATTGTTGTTAATTCTCAAAGGGTGGACTTTACATTTTCCTCTTTCAATTCAAAAAAGGCAAGGCATTATTCCATATTACAACTTACCTGTATGACCAGCTGAATTTTTGGTGCAAGAAACACTATTAAACTTTTCTCGCCTTTAGCCCTCAAGTTATGAGCAATCTGCTTCATGAGCTGTACAGCAATCAAGGTTTTCCCAGAACCAGTTTCCAGAAAAGCAACTGTGTTCCTCTCCATAGCAACATGCAATATTTCCAATTGATAGCTGTGTAAAATAAAGTCATCAGTATGTAAGTCAACAAATTAATCACATTGTAGTTTTCTATTGGCATACCTGGCTGTTAGATGGCACAACTCAGCCTGTTTGGAAACGGATCTTTTATCTTTACTAATTGCTGATTAGTTTAGATTTAGGAACTGCTATGGCACTCCCCGTTTGTATTACACTAGCTGTAGTATTTTAGTCCCATTGGCCTACTTTTCCTGTCATTCATTGGACAATTATCTTATATTTTCTTAGCTGACAGAATTCAGGGTGCATCCCCTGTTACAGAGCATCCCTATTTCTCTCTTGGGACAGAAGCAACGCCCATAGCAAGGATTTGCCTCTTATAGGGGTCATGGGCCCTCTGGTTATAGATATAGTCCCCTATTAAAGGGGAAGTCTGAACCCATGTTATCTGAGCTAGGGGATCACACTCCAACACTAGATTTTTCAGGAAAACGGACCCGAACACTAAGTTGATGAACCCTTCCCATTATATGCATTATTGTACCCACGCCCACGCTTCTTTATTAACTTTGTATATAACAGTCAGGGTGTAGAAGAAAGAGAAAAAACAGTCAGGGTAGAGAAGAAAAGAGAAAAAAAAACGGTCAGGGAATAGAGGTGCCTCTAACAAAAGTAAAAACGTCTAAAAAACCACAACCATTGTTATTAGACGTTGAATTACATTCATGTTTCTGACCAGGAAGTTTGTATATGTTTTATGAAAAGTGCTCAAAGCTTGTATCGACAAACACTAATAACTGAATAGTAATGTACCTCCTTAACTTGTTATCGGGAATCGACCTTCCAACCTCAACGTTGTTATCGTCGTCTTTGACTGGAGTGTTTTTCTTCTTCTTCGACTGTAATGAAAACTCGCTACTCTTCTTCTTCTTGCATGGGTTTACAGTGGTTTTTTTCTTTGCCTTCTTCATGGAGGAAGGATAAACAATCAAAGGATCTACAGTCCGGCCCTCGTCTTCTGCCAGGCAGCCTTGGAATTTCCTCTTTGGCTGGCTTTTGGAACCCATGAGAGCACCTCCGCAAAGAAAAAGAAAATCAAACAGAGAAAACGTTAGCACCCAGAATTGTCTGTCTATGGCCTCTCTTATGAGGACCACCAACAGTTACAGATGAATATACAAAGCTCTTGCAACATGTGTAGAAGATGATACGAAAAAGATGCACCAACGGGGAATAGTACTGTAAGTGTAGTGGAGGGAAAGTCAAGTTCTAAATTGAAGTGGAGTGGACTGGACTGGACTGGACTGGGGTTTGTGAAGCTTCAGCGGCTGTACGTCTCTAGTTAGATGGAAGCTTATACATGAAAGCAGCTTTTTAGTATGGCTTTGTTATGTGTGGCTTTTCGTATTTTTTTTGGCGATATTATCGTTGGGAATGTGAAAGATGGTTTGTCATTCATTGGGGGCGGGGATCCGGGAACGATCCTTGTCAATCGCCATGTATATTGCCGACATTCCATGTTCTGGTTTCAGTTTGTTTTTTTGGTCAAAGTAAGTCCATGATTTCGATTTTTTTGGAGTTGTAATGATTTTCCTTTTTAGGATGTAAAATTTAACTTTTCATGAATGAATGATTTTTTAAATATTAAAATATTTGTAAGTTAAAAATTAAATTGGTATGGAGTAGTATTTGGTTTTATATATGAGATTAAAGTTAAATATTTAGAAAGTATATAGATTTATGGTAAGTAATTTTTATGATTATTAAAGAGATATTGATTTTCTTGTAAATAGCATTTAGATTGAAAGTGTTTTTTAGTCAGAGTATGGTTTTTAAATGTTTTAATTGGTTAAGAGCGTTTTTAATTGGCTAAGAGTTCATCTTCCTTATATGTAAGGAAATAGGTTAATGACCCAATACACAAAAGTATTTAGCAAGATTATAACTCTATGCTCTTACAGACCATCAATGGGTTGTTTTAGTTGACCAGGTTTGTCTCTACACACAATCATGCAACTTCAAGTAGAGGTCTTGAGATTGTATCAATAAAGGCTAAACCAATAACCTTGAGTATTAAGGTTTTTTCTTTCTTTGGAAAAATAAATTAAATGATTTTAAAATACATAGCTTAAGATTGTGTAGAAACATCTGGTCACCAGTAATAATCCTCTAATAATCTATAGGAGGCATATTTCCACCTTTGTGAAAGGTTTATAGATCTTGAGTTCTTAAAGTGTTTCTTTAAGTTAAAGGAATACAAACTCTTAACCAAACAAAAACAGTTTAAGGTCTTACTCCAAAACTATTTTTTTTAGAGTTTATATGTTTATATGAGATCCAATTTCCACATATTTTGAATCATATTTGATTCACTAAATTCCAACAATTATGTGGAATCAAAATGGATAACCTGAAATAACTTGTTGGTAGTTTATAAAGATAGACTTTCACTCTTACCATGTGTCTTTGGGTTTTGGGTCGTTAACTTGTTTCCTTAGATATAAGGAAGAAAATTAACTCTTAACCAATAAAAAATAGTTTTAAGTTATACTCCAAAACCAAAAAATAATTTCACTTTACAAAAAAAAATAATATCACATAACATTGAAGTTATATCATATATCTTCAAATAATATTTAAACTTAATCTCTTACATAAAACCATTTACTACCCCTAATTGTAATTTAACATTATACCTAAATGATATATTAAAATTATTCACTAACTTTTCTATTTTAAATTTTATTTCAAAATTCAATAAAGTTCAATTATTTCGAATCAAAATTATTGCTCCTAGTTATAATTTAAATTTAACCTATGGGCTAAAATATAAATCAATATCATTTACTAACTTTTCAACTTTATTTCAAAATTCATATTCGTTAAATTCCAATCATGTTGAATAAATTTTATTAGCTAATTTTATGACATTACAAATTTGGAAAATCGCTAAAATAAGATATTGTACGTGGTAGGATTTCGAATAAGACATTTGAGATAGGCTAAAATTACACACCATACATGGGTATATTTTTGAAATCAAGTAGATTCTAATTCTGTCTAATCATGTGTTCACTTAATTTTAAATTTTATTTATTTTTATGAAAATAAAATCATGAATAGGTTATATAATTATTGTTGTTTTTATATTTTTTTAAGTAGGAAATGTTTATAATATTTTTATTCTAATTCTGTCTAATCATGTGTTCACTTAATTTTAAATTTTATTTATTTTTATGAACTGTCTAATCATGTGTTCACTTAATTTTAAATTTTATTTATTTTTATGAACATAAAATCATGAATAGGTTATATAATTATTGTTGTTTTTATATTTTATTAAGTAGGAAAAGTTTATAATATTTTTTGGGGTAAAGTAAATTATGGTATTAATATTAATAAAGATTACATATGGACATATAAAGAAGTTCAACAATGTCAGTGCCTCAGAGACTATGACAGTTTCTGGGGCTAAGTCTCAAAAAGCCAAAACTATCCCCTGCCCTTGAGAGGAAACCAGACCCTAACCACACTGTAAATGTCATACTTATCAAGGTTCTGAAAGTAGTTACAAAAAGTTGGCTTTGGGAGCCCAAAAAACATAAAACAGAGAAACAAAATGGAGTAAAAAGTCATAAAAACAAAGAGACAAAATAGTCACTTGATATGGTGTAGGTCAATGAGGTCCACTGTCACACGACCTTTAGCAACCTGAGAAGTCCTTGCTTCAACATAGTTCCTAGCAGGAGGGGTGAAGTTGCCTCCTTAACGATTAGTTAACCAGGTTACAACCTCTAACACATAAGCACATTGAATCTCCAACGCCTCTTGTATGTTTTTGAGTTATTGAAAGTCTTACTCCTTGGGGAGCATTCCTATGGCCACCATACTCTTGGTGTGCCAATATAACTCCAAGGTTCAAAAAAACTTTGAGTTGTGGGTCCTGGTGCATCCCAAATCCAAGATGAAGCCTCCCAGGTGTGCCTCTACATCCTCATCCTCCTGAAATTGCATGATTTGTCTAACTTCCTCCTCAAGCTCAGTCATTTTGGCTTTGTCCTCCTCGGGGACATACTCCTCATAACATGATGTAGCATCGATGGCTGCTTTAGCAGCTCAAGAGGATTGAGCAAAAAGGGGGTGAGATGGCTTGCAACCTTTGGGAGCCATATTTACCGTGGAAAGTGGGAGAGAAATACTAACAGCAAGGGCTTGAGAACCAAAATGAAAGTAGAAAAGACTATAAACAGAGCCTAGAGAGACACAACCGAGGTCTCTACCTTTAAGCCAAGCCTTTGAATTTATAGCCAGGCACCAACAAAAATTCCACTCAGCCTGCAAAGTCTGGGTATTCAATGTTGAGTGTGGGAGTATCACGATCATAACGCGATTATGGCATCCTCCCTTCATGGCTACTATCATTCCCCAAACTGGAAACAACGTAACCTTCCTCGAGTTCATGCTCGAGCAAGGGAGAAATGAAACCAAGATCAAACCTCGTTTACTCATCATGCCATTCCCTACCATCAAACGGTGAAGCAATGTCGA
The DNA here is from genome assembly GCA_900067695.1 of Picea abies. Classification (NCBI taxonomy): domain Eukaryota; kingdom Viridiplantae; phylum Streptophyta; class Pinopsida; order Pinales; family Pinaceae; genus Picea; species Picea abies. Next base: position 12,157 of record CBVK0101163849.1, read on the forward strand.
CATGACCCGAGTTAGTGTATTGATCTGCAAGATTGGTGCCATGTGTATTGTTGGGTTGGCTAAACGTCGACGCTTGAGGTCCTAGGATGAGAGCCGCCTTGGGACGATCTCCCCTACTTTCATGATAGTTGTCAAACACCCCATCCAGGGAAAAGTTTATAATTTTTAAGGTTATTAGTCTGATTTTTATTGATACAAATCTCAAGATTCCCACATGGAACATCATTGTGTGTAAACTAAACTTAACCACTTGAAACAACATATCAATGGTTCGTAAGGGGGCATACTTCCATTCATGCGAAGTGCCTTTGAATCTTGGGTCGTTGACAAGTTTCCTTACATCCGAGTAAGACAAGCCAATTAGAAGAACTGTAAAGTCATATTCTGGGACCAAAACACAATTTTAGCTAGTCATTATTGTCCATTAAGTACCCAATATCCCATTTAATCATTACCTAAACTACCAAAGAGAGCTCATATGATATCGAGAAGAACCTAGCCTTTAACTTATACATAAATCCTAGATACCATAACCCAATTACACCTTAGCCAAATAGGATTGAGTGGACTTGATCCCAAAGTAACACAAATTGTACCTTCTTTCCAAACAAACAAGTACCACGCAATTTGAATGTTGCAAACAAAAGTTGTAGCTCCAAGTCTAAAAGCTATGCCCTAAAAGTGTTGTTTCAATAATCATCAATTTTGATACCACTTGCTATACTCCAAATAGAACATAAAGGATATTGCAAATATAAAATACCCAAGATAACAAAAATATCATGGAATACTCCCACTGTAGCAAAAATTATAGCTCCAAACTCTAAAAAGTATGCTTGAAGGTGTTATTTCAATAATCGTTAGCTTTGATGCCACATGTTATGCTCCAAATAGAACATAAACAATATTGCAATAAAAGATATCTAAGATAACAAAAATATCATGGAATACTAAGATATATAATGACACTTTTTAAAGGCATAGTGCAAAAAGTGTTATAAACAATGAAGAAAAATTACAGAAAAAGGTGGGAATCATCACTTTATTGGTTGTCATGGGAATGCAAACAGGGTACTTTGACACCCAAAGTAGGTATTCCACATGTTATTGCTTATCATGGGAATGCAAACAGGGCACCTTGACACCCAAAGTAGGTATTTTACATGTTAGATCTTGGATGTCACTCCCAACCATAATAAAGTTGTGTTAAACATTTATAATCACAAACAAATACATAAAATACATTATTGACCTATCCATTCTTATTACGCCCATGGACTTGTTGTCCCCTAAAAAGGCTCATTATCCAAAATATGTTTACGCGCATGTGATCCACTTTGGGTTAAATTATGCATATTGGCCTATGGAGTAAATTGAGCATGTTTATTGGGGACATTGATAATCATGTAGTTGAAAAAATCCAATTTTGAGTTCTTGAAATATGAAAATTGTTTTTTTGCGTGTGTTCGCCTTGGTTCAAATTACGCTTATTGACCAAATGAGGAATCTGAGTGTAGAAAGTGACCTACATAAGGTTTTTACGATCACAGATCATCATGGAGTTGATAGATTTAAATTATGAGTTCTAAAAGTATAAGAATGTGGTGGGCCCACTATAAGACAAACTATGTGTATCGACGTAATCACCTATTTGAAGGCAAGCAATGATTGAGAGATGTTTTTTAAGGTCATTGATCATCATAGAGTTGGTGGATCTCAATTTGAAGCTCCAAAAGTACAAGAACGTGGTGGGACTTGATTTAGGCCAAACCATGTGTATCGAAAAAATGACATATTTGAAGGCAATGACTACCTTAGAGTTGTTTTCGACGAAATGATGTATTTGAAGGCAATGACTACCTTAGAGATGTTTTTAAGGTCAATGATCATCCTGGGGTTGACAAGATTCAATTCCGAGTTCTAGAAGCACAAAAGCACAACTATTAAAAAATCTTGCCATAATACCTAGTTTCTCGTTTTGTCAAACAAAATATATCATAAATGCATAAAAAACTACCGTACAACCAATTCTTGGAAAGCGATTCTGAGTTCTAGAAGCATAAAAGCACAACTATTAAAAAATCGTGCCATAATGCCTAGTTTCTCGTTTTATCAAACAAAATATATCATAAATGCATCAAAAACCATCGTGCAACCAATTCTTGGAAAGCTCTCTATCTCTACTATGCATTGCTTCTAATGGGGCATCATTTTGATTTCATATATGAATTTTAGAAATCAAGGAGAAATGTATTTTTAATGGTTTTTTGGACATTTTTCTATGTAAAATTCAATTGGACAACTCTCTCTCAATGCTCCTCCATTTAGAAAACTGTTGATAGAAAGAAAGAAATTATTTTAATGTCTACGAGGATAACAATAGCCTATAGGACAGACCGCCTCAAACATTTATCTATGCATTTCATCCCTTTTCCTGTTCAACTTGATGATGAGCTCTCCCAATTTCTCCATTGTCCCCTCGTTGAATAAACTATTCCAAGAGCTACCTATCAAGATACTTACATAACTGTCCATGTTGTCTTTGAAAGCTTCACACTCTAAAATGAAATGTTTTTTTGTTTCCACTTTTCTGGAGGTGTAGAACATACACACCCTTTCTTCCCAAGCTTCCTTTGGTCTTTTCCAACACTCGGTTTCACAACGGAGTTGATGGGAATTGGTTCTTAATTGGGCAATAAGCATTTTG
>CBVK0101163852.1:0-21259 GCA_900067695.1 Picea abies
ATATATATATATATATATATATATATATATATATATATATTTTAACTAAAGACATTTTTTTCTTACATTTTTCTTTTCCTTGCATTTTGCTAAGCACAAAAACTAACTAGTAAGAAGATTTGATTTTTGGTGCTAAGATTGACAATCTTCCACTACTATCTAGTATATATATCATTTATCCAAAACATCTCAAAAAATGATTACCCCATGACTAATTGGTAGAGTTTTTACTTTTTACATGGAAGAGTTGTAACCCTTTTAATGTAAGAAGATTTGATTTTTGTTGCTAAGATATTGACAATCTTCCACTATCTAGTATATGTATCCTTTATCCAAAACATCTAAAAAAAGATTACCCATGACTAATTGGTAGAGTTTTTACTTTTTACATGGAAGAGTTGTAAAGTTTAAGTCTTTCTTCTCTTTGTTAAAGTATCCTTCCAGAATCATCTTCCTTATACCTTCAGTGAGTTATCTTCGGGCTTCAAATATTTGGGCTACTATCTCAAGACCGAAGCTCACAAAGAAGAAGATTGGGATTGGTTGGTGGTCAGAATAACCAAAAGGATAAATAACTGGTGTAATCATTGGCTTTCATTGGGTGGGAGATACATTCTTATTAAATCTGTTTTGGAGGGACAATCAGTCTACTGGATGTCACTGGAATCTATTCCGCGATCAGTGCTAGCAAAGATCAGAAGACTGATGTTCCATTTCCTTTGGAATGGACAAAAGGACACTCAACACTTCCACCTGTGTAGATGGGATGTCCTCTCTCGACCAATGAAAAATGGTGGTTGGGGTTTTAGAAACCTCCTCTGCTTCAACAAAGTGCCTACAGTTAACACTCTTTGGAGAGTGCTCACTCAGGAGGGCATCTGGCAGAGCATTATAAAGGACAAATATTTCCCTAAATTATCCTTGAAAAACTGGTTTAGATTGGCTGATCACAAGACAAAAGGCGCGTCCAGATTATGGACTAGCTTAGTCCGTTCGGTTCACATCATTAAAAAAAAAATGTAACAGTGTTAGCAAATGCAACGATTGGTTCCAATCCTTTTACATTGATGGAATCGTGGCTCGACGACACAATTTTGGGGATAACGGTTTCTCAAAAGGAAGAATGGGACTTTTTTTGCTTTCATTTAAATGCTGCAGGGGTTTCTCTTCAAGGTAGCGACGACATTATTTTATGGACATGAGGCAATGCATCCGGCATCGTTTCAGTAAAAAATTTTTATAATGTAATTCTCTCAACTCTTAATCTCTTGATGCAAACAGGATGGAAGGTATCCCTTTGGAAGTGGAACATCTAGTTAAAGATGAAACTCTTTATCTGGATGGTTTCAGAAAATAAAATTTTGACCTGGGAGATGTTAAAGAGGAAAGGCTGGTAGGGACTGGGCATTTTCATGCTTTGCAAGATTAACAATGAAGACTGCGATCACTTATTTGTTAAGTTCCCTTTCACCAAGACTATATGGGCCAAAGTGACTTCCTTTCTCAGTGTTAAAAACCGGTGGGAGGGGGTAAACTTCAACTTGGTTTTTACTTCCTGGGTTCTAGATAAAACTGTGCCCACTACTCTGGCAGTTTTGGTTTGCTGGTTTATTTGGCTCGAAAGGAACCAGGCAATTTTCGATGAAAAGCAACCATCCATTGGGGCTGTAACTTGCAGGATTATTGGGGCTTAAAACCCTCATACACATCAACAAAAATTATTATCCAGGTACAAGAGACCTCTCATACATTTGGAGGATTACACTGTTGCCTTCTTTGATGGAGCATCAATCAGAGGAGGCACAATTTGTGGTGCGGGGGGAGTAATTATACAACCAGATCGGGGAGTAATCAGATGGTTTATCAACTGCAGGAGGGGTAAAAATACCAAAGAAGAATTATTTGGTGCCTGGGTGACACTTACGCTTGCAAAACTTTGGGATATCAATAGACTAGTTCTCTTGGGTGATTCTAAAGTCATAATAGATTGGCTGAACCAAAAAACTAATCTACATGCCACTGAAATTGAAGGCTGGATGCGCAGGACAATATCGATCACCATAGATTTCCAAGATATAAAGTTCACTCACATATTTCGGGAATACAATATAGAGGAAGATTCCCTTTCCAAGCAAGGACTACTAGAACAAAAAGGAGTACTAACTTATTTCTCAGTGATTGATGGGAGGAGTGGTCCTATGTCTCAGATCAATCTATTCTGATTGCCTTTTTGTCTTTTTTTATTAATCAACCCTTGATTGTGGAGTGTGATATATAATCCTTGGTATGGATATGGAATACTATTGGTTTTATTTTTGGGTTGAACTAGAGAGAGGCTTGGAGTCCCTGGATACTGAAAAAAACTCTTAGTTTGACTTTTTGTTGGATTTTAATTCAGTTTTTTCAGTGGAGATATCCTTTGGGAAGCTTCCTGCTGATGTAAATGAATTTTTATTAATACAAAAATTCAAGCGATATTTCATTTGGAAAAAAAAAGTGTTTATACCACCTTAAAGATAAGTCTCATATACTATGGATTTTGTAATTATAACCTCATCCATTGATTTTGTTCTTGATTTTATTCTAATCTTTGTAAGCAAAGGTATCCTTTTTTGCACTTTACTTGTCCATGCATCTTACCCTGCATGGAAACTAACACTCTTAGTTTGTGAATGTTTAAAATATTTTGCTAGGACATAAACAATTTTCCACTATCTAGTATTTGTATCCTTTATCTCTTGAGGTATCTAAAAACGATGCCCATACAAAAATTATAGCGAAGGTCCACAGAGTATATTTGAGATATATTTGAATTATAATAGAAGGGACACTTTGTCTTAAAATTCATCATTATAATTGTACTTATTTGTATATTTGTAATGATTTTGTTATCACTATGATCTATCTTAGGGGCCAACTCTCCCATAGACTTCATTCTTATTTTTTCAATGAAAGCTTTGTTATAACCTTCTAATGATGGACATTGGCCAACACTTACCTTGCGATGAACATCTATGTAAGTTATGCAATAGGGAGCCCCAACCATAAGAATGCTTTGATTTATTAAATTCTATGTATTATGATATCTATGGTAAACAATATTGTCTATGTAAAGATATTCACACTTTGAGATCTTGCACTAGTAAATTTGGGTCATTTTGCGATGGTACTTTCGTTGTGCGTGCGACATTCTTTCGTGGAGATGGCGACGGATATTGGACCCACCAAATGTCGTATCATGTGTTGTGGAAATTGCGATGACCAAAGGATATCGTCGCTTGTGAGATGACTTAAGGATGTCGTATCACTGTTGTTGCGAGGGAGACGACCTTCTTAGGTCATTGCCCATGAGATGAATGAAATTTCATGTCACATGAAAGACGATTGAAAGATGTCATCACATGAAAGACAACTGAAAGATGTCGTCACATGAAAGATGACCTTAGGTTGTCGCTCGCGAGACAAACTATCCAACAAATCTGGGCGATGAAGTGATGCAGGAGCATCGCCAACTCATCAAGCGAGCTAGCGCGGAAGCAGAAAGACAACTGGACAGCGCCAGCACAAATTTTGAGAACACCTTGATATTGTTGCACAAGCATTAATGCTGGATTTAATGAAGCACTCTTTGTTTATTGTAATGGACCTTGAGCCTTTAAGCTCTCGTCCTTAGGTAGATAGACGAAATTTATTTTAGTTAATGCTGGTAGATAAGACTTTAAGTCTAGATTTGATAGTTTAGAGTTCGAGAGGGAAAACAGATATAGACACCCTCATTGTACATTGTAAAAAAATCTGGATTATCAAGCATTCATAAGAAGAAAGAGCAAGAGCATGCAGAGAATTGTATGAAGAACACCCATGTACAGACATTTGAATTAATAGAAGAAAGCTTTGATTCAAATCCATGGTTATGTGTCTATTCTTTGTGTATTAATTTTATGCTCATGAATATTTTCTTCCTGTCATACATTTGCTTTTATATGCTGTGTATGTGATTTCATGGTGAACTAGAAGTCTGAAAGGAAGAGGGAATTAGTTTCAATTGTTTCTCTATTCTGAACAGAGAATTCCTGCAAGGAGTGCAGTTGAATTTGTCCGCAAGGCGTGCATTGACAGAGGGCTTCAGATAGAGATAACTTTTGTTCTAAGTTCCTAGAAGCACAGTTGAGTAGAGGAGTCGTGCAAGGAGTGCGCAGGCCAAGTGAAGACTCAGAGTTGCGATTCTGAGTAGAGGAAATTAAGACTGCTACTGCAGGAGTGTGCAGGGTCAAAAGACTTCAACACTTAGACAAAGTTGAAGGATTGCCGCAAGGAGTGCGTGCAAGAAGTTCTCAGAAGGACTTTAGAGAAGTCGAGAACAAGCTCAGGAAGGATAGGCCTTCAAGTCTGTTGAAGGACAAGTGAGAAATTTGTGCCTTGAAGGTTGCAAGGAACGTCGCAGGTTTGCACGCAAGGTGACGAGTTCTGTGGAAGAACGGTTCTTCGTTTCGTGGATTGTGTAAGGAAGAAACGGACAAACGAATTTCTCCGAGGATATTTTGTAGAGTTCCATGGATCGTTGGATCTTGCGAGGTGCAAGGAGGCTACAGTGCAGGTGTGGAAAAGTTTTGAAGCTTAGGAGGGCAGGAGCGTCGATCGGGATCATGAGGCGGGTGGTTCTACTCGTAGATCGGCATATCGGGAGTTCGTGAGGTGAGACTCCAAATCTACTCAATGAAAGTCGCGACATAGCGAGATGCGATATTCCAACCGCTACGTAAGTAGTGTGGACCACAGAAGATAGTGGAGGACAGGTGGCATAAACCATCGGAGGTTCGGCCTCTCAGGCCTCAGGAGTCGAGGTAGGAGTCATTTGGTCGCGTGAGTGGCGAAGTCGCGAGGGAGCGAGATCGTGAGTTTCGACATTTCGGTGCATCGGGTATTGGAGGTTGGAACCCCGAGTGGTTGGTGTCGTGAGTTGCGAAAATGTGATAGAGCGAAGTCCCGATAGCGGAGGGAGAAATTCAGCGTTGGCTGATACATCAGGTCTCGGGGATTCGAGAACCCAGAGATAGACAGTGAACTCACGAAGCTACGAGTTCCGATTTCCCGACACGTGAAAAAAGGGGAGTCACGTGAGAGAATCTGTGGGTAAGGAAGATTCCCGATAGGGAATCAGAAGAACCTTTGAGTTCTTCGGGCCAAAGAAGGAAAGAAGGTCCTAGAGAAGCGGATCGTGCTCCGAGGAGTGCGGTGACGTCATGAAGTTTCAATACCATCGATGAAATATCAATACCATCGACGAGAAAATTTATTGCAAGGACGACGAGATCTGCGTATTTAAAAAAAAAAGATATTAAGAATAACAAAATATCTAATGCATTACAAGGCAAAATTGCGTAAATAATTTGACAATTATTTATATTCAATATGAAGGATATCTAATATTACAAAGCGACATAAGATTATGCACTAGGGAAGACATGAAAGATGATTAATGCAACCATATGCCCAAGAAGAAGAAAAAATAGTTTAAGGAAGTGATAGGTGATAAGGTTTTCAAGACACATGGTATGCCATATAAACTGTATTTAATAAAATGGAAGGACTAAATTATAGAGGAAAGCACTTGATATGAGGAAGGATAGAGCCACCTTGCTTGTGTTACACTCTCCTTCCTTGTGGATCGGACTTCAATACATACATTAATATTAGCATTAAAGTAGTGAACATGAACCAACACAAAATATGATAAACTACTATTTCAAATTGATCACATATTTGACAAAAATACATAATCGATAAACTGATTGTTACTTGAGTCACCGACTTAATTCTTTCACCATAGTTAATGTGGATTATTATTTCCCATTACCCCCTCTCAACTATAGATCCCTAAGGCACATGTCATCATCTTAAAACCAAATCATAATGCATAAAAATACAATATCCAAACATAGCATATTTTTTTTTAATTAGGGCCTATGTTGAACTTTAGGAAGGGAGACAAATCAAGCTATGCAGGGTCATTTTAATCCATCAATGCCAAAACTATATGTCCCCCATAGAAACATAATTATTTTTTACTTGCTACACATCATAACATATGAAAATTTAGGGAGGCATGTGTCATAGGAGATATGACTTGAAACACACCGAATACGAGAGTTAATATTATTGACAACCTATGTCCTATACTGCACATATCCTATTAAAGATGTTCAAGTTTTAAAAACTGATGAAAATACAACAAATATGACCAAGTCTATTCTTTTATTTCTTCCTCAAATGCAATAATCGACATAGTACATTCATAGCATGACAAAAATATTGGAAACATTACGAAAAAGGTTGGGCTAGTTTAGCTATCCTTTCCCCAAAGTTATCAAAACTTTACAAGTACAAGATGAAATCAAAAGATGAAGAAAAATGAGCAAGTTTTAGGTAAAAATTTACAAGTTCTACCTTGCCTTGCCTCAAAGTTTTCAAAAAATTATAAGTGAAAGATGAAACAAAAATAAAGAGAAAAATGAGCAAGGCTCTATTTCAAATAAGCATTGACCCTCCAATTTGACAATGATTATGAAAATATTAAAATATTAGAAACAACCAAATAGATTGTATCAGAATAAATAAAAAATTATTCAGAGGAGGAAATCTCTTTCCTGAATGATCTTTAGGCCTCTATGAGTACTCATGCCATCATTCAATGATGTCAGATCCAAGAGAATATAAGTAGATTGAAATATGAGCTCAAATTTCCCTTGAAATAATTAGCCAAATCTTGGTAATACCTATGTTTTCCACATTTTCATCCCCTTTTTATCCCTTTATATGGAATTGAAGTGATTCGTATTTAAAAAATGCTTTTATATATTAAAGTAATAAACAATTAATTTTTCATCCCCTTTTTATCTCGTTAAAAACAAGACTGACATAACAACAATTTCCTTGTTCCTTTTAACAATGAATGTTAAAAAATAAAGGAAGGCTGAGAGAGGCACTAAGACATATGTGGAAAATTGATTAGGACATATGTGGAAAATTGATTAGGATAGTAGAACAACGATTTATACTACACTATTAGAAAACTATTAAGAGTTAAAATACATCTAATTTTGAGCTAGCTAAGATCATGGCTCAAAGGTCATGTTATTTAGATACCCATGTTCTCACTGTTCCTTGGGAGGCTTGCATTACCATCTTATAAATATTTGATTCTTTAGTTCATCTACTCATAACAATTCAATGATCCATAACACTCTCCAAATCATTGTCCCCCAAAAGGGTATGAATAGTAAAAACCCATTAGTATCCCATTAGTACAACTTTTCTATCGCTCAAGGAAAGGAATTTCTTACCCATAGGGGTGTCAACACACTAATAGATAGATACCTTAACTTTATCTTTGAGCTACTCAAACATTGACTAATATCAATCAAGAATGTCAAAGGTGCTATCTATTGTTACTTAGGAGTTCAACATAGCTCTAGGTTATAGGTGCATGTCTATATTTATTTCCATTTACAATTTCTCCATTTATACCCCTAATCTTCAACGAGTCAAGGAGATTGGTGAGGCCATTTGAGATGACATCTACACAAATTTCCTTTGCATCACATGTATTTTATCTTCAATATTGTAATCACTTAGGGCCACAAGTTTTTATTGGTAAGGGGAATTTGATGCAAGAGCATTGTTGATAGGATAAAAGGCATTTGTGCATCTAGGCACAAAAGGAGAGTATGTGATAACATGTGCTAGATTTGACGTATGTGTGCAAGGTAGCAATGAGAAGGATCTAAACAAGATATGTAGGGGGAAGTCAACAAAAATGAAGGTTGAGAAAGGCATAATTAAGGATGGTGCACAATAAATAGGTTAAAGGGTAGGATGCATATAAGAAGGTTTCACACATGAAGGTGTGCAATGTAGTTGAAGGGATTCACGAGGAATACCAATAGTAATTTATAAAACCATCAAGAAGGAAGGTTTTACAACCTACATATGGAAGTGTTAGTTATATGTTAGTGGTGGAGACATCTATAAAGGTGCAAATTTTGAGGGATATTAGGTTGGATGGAATCATTAATGAGGAGACTCATACAAGATGACTTTATTTATATGTGACAAATAATAATAATGATAATAGAATAATATGTAACTAATTTGATCAAAGTAACTAGCTTTTGAGAAAGAAAACACGATGAACTTACCTGAGGTCCTATGTTCAAAGTAGATCCATAACTTGAAGTGCTTTCACCTATTCTTGATTGCTTCTTTTGAAACCTGCAAAAACTTGTGCACACAAGACTGCAAGAAAAATTAGTTATACTAATAACTATCTAATCAACTTGATCAAATGTAGAAAGATTCACTGCGATTAGTATTCTAAACATGTAAGCATTCAAAAATGATGAATCACATATCACAAACACTATATATCAAAGGAATGTGCATCTCAGATGTGACAACCTGAATAATCTCCTCTTGGTTTCGAGAATAATTTATTGGAGCCATTTGATCTTGGAGAAAACCTCCCTCGATCTGAAGGAGAAACAATGAAGTCAACATTGACTATATTGTTCCTCCGTTGGATCGAGAGAGGTTTTCTCCAAGAATAAATGGCTCCAATAATTTTTTCTCTACTAAACAGAGCCAACCACGTGAAGGTGGAATCTCCTATGGCCCCTCCCCCCCCCCTCACATCACTCTCAATTCACTAATACCCAGTCTATATTCTAATAAAAAATGTGCATTAAAAATATTCAAAATTGATAAAGAGTGATTGTAAAGCTATAAATGAGGTTTATCATTCAAATGCATATGTCATAAAAAAAAGTTTTTATAAATGAGTTTTATCATCCAAAATATGTTCCAAATCTCCTAGCTATATAATATACATCAATCTGTCTTATAAAATTATTATACATCATAAATTTCTTTTAGTCTTCTTTAGTTTTCTAGTCCAGTTCTTAAGTAAGTCATCAACCTCCATGTCTTTGTTTTCTAGAGCTCTTCAACAACTGATGTTGCTTCAGTCCTCTCACGTCGAGCAAGCCTAGTCTCATACCCATGACATGGGGGTTGATTTGAGGGGCCATCGCCTACAAAAAAAAATATTAAATTTATATGGCTAATTTTTAAATATCATTGAAGTAGTTCATTAATATTAAAAAATACCCCTGCAATGTATTTACATGGTCCACTAGTGGGAACCGTTGGAATGGATGCCTTGTACTTCTAATCTTCAGGTCGAGGAGGCTCAACTATGACATTCTATGACATTGAAATGACAAAATCTATAAGGACAAAACAGTAAATGTATAAGTAATAAAAATTAGAACTACAAGATTTATAAGTATATGATTAATATAAAGTCATTTTACCGTCGTGGGCCTTAGTCATAGGAAAATCATCGGGATGCACCCCACTGGGATGGGGTTGCTCGAGAGCACCATGATCTTCTGGTTGCACTGCACTATCAACACAATATTGTCCAGTACTAATGTTTTTGTTGATAGTGCTACTCCCCTGATTACAACAAAGTAAGACATTAAAGTTATGGACGATATCAAACATTTATGTATTTTATAAGTAATGAAAGATTAATGTGGGCTGATTTATATTTACCTTATCCCAAAAAATGGATCTTGGGGTCTACCCCATGATTTTCCTATGATCAATGACAATTTTATAGCCATACTTGTAACCAATTCAAAGGTCTTCCTCCATGGTTTTAGTTCCAAAGTCATCACCCTGCATTGCATAATATTATGTATTTTTAATGTTATTGGATGAAATTACTTGAAAGTTGTAAGGCGATACAAATAATATTGTTAAGATGTTTGGGATATTATGATTCATGACTGTAACCTCAAGTAGCCTCCCTGTCCTAGCCTGTGCTGCCCATGTTTGGAAATCCTTGCTCTGGTTGCCTTCGAAGTGTCAGACAACCTATCATCAAAAGTTTCAAGTATGTTATATACCACACTTTTATTTATATCTAAAGAAAATTAAAGGTATTGAAATCAAAATATTGTAATTTACCTTGGGGTACCAGTTATTTGTTCTCCCGTTTTTCTTAATTTATTTTCTTTTGCATAATCAATGAGTGCCTTCCACTCCCTCTCTGTAATCGATGGAGGATGCTCATACCTAGGGTTGAATGCCAAGTTTCATCTATACAAATCCCTCATATATTTTAAATATTCGCCCGCTGCAGTGGCAACCACTTTTTTATTGAATGTCTCTACTCCAAAGAGACCTTCAAGATAATCCAAAAGTTCATTTTTGAGGTTGTAATGCTGGCAATTCCACCTCGTGTGTACGATTTCCCCAAAAATCAACAAATCCTTGATCTCCAGGTGCCTATAAAAATGGTCGTTTCCTACACACAAAAATATATGATCATTAATTTAAAAATAATAATCTCGATGATTTATGTTTGAGATGGACAACATGAAATAGTTAAAATATGAAAAACTACATGGGAGTCTTATTTGTTTTAATGGAAGTCCATTATCATCAACCAAAAATGTGCATGGAAGGGTCCCCATGATGGTCACATGTCTAGCTCCAAGAAATGCACCCATTTCAACCACATCATCGACCTCATCTCTGTAACCATCTCTATTACAACTTGGATGATGTGTGGATGTCTGACAGTGCATGTCATGGATTCCATCTAATGGTGTGGAATATGGAGAAGTAAACAATCTAGAAAATATATGACAACCCATGTCAAGACTCTGTGGCATCTCTGTAGCGCCACTAGTACCGACACTAGGCTGAACATGCTCTAAATATCTCTATATAAGAAAGAAAATGTTTTTTCGTTATATAATGTAAAAGTTAAAAAACAAACTATCATAATTGAACTTATCAGTACATAAAAAAATCACTTTAAATTATGGTTATTACCTGATATGTCGTAAGTTCTGTCATAACCAGATTGGTCCTTTCTATGACATCTGCAGTTTGATCCGCACGGTCTAACAAGTCAACAAGTTCCTTGTTTTCTTTAATGATCTTATTTTTAATCATTACCATTGGATCAGGGGATGAATACAACTCCTCCTCATTGGGGGAATCATGATCATCATGGCTTGCATACTACATATTTCAATAAAATCGATGTTATTTCAGTTATATAAACAAATGAAATAACTAATCGTCACACAAATAAATTATGTAAACAAATAATAAAATTCACGTAGAATCAAAGTTGAATTTGTTAATCGTTTACATGTTCTGCGACTTCCCCTTTTCCATGATCATCCTACCACATTATAATATAATTAGAACCCTGAAACATTTAAAAAATTGTTAACGAAAATAAAAAACTGATTGCCACACACATAAAATTATATAAATAGATAATAAAATTCGCATTAAGTGTAAATCGAAATGGTTAATCATTTACATGTTCTGCGACTGACACTTTTCCATGATCAACTTCCCACATTATTATAAAATTGGGACCATAAAATATTTCAGACATTGTTAAAGATACAAAAAATATAATGCAATAAGCATATAGGTTTCTTAAAGAGGTGTTGCATAAGTACCCACACACTATTAGTTGATGTTTCTATTCGATTCAAATGGTAATCCGCTAATAACTCTTCCATGAGATATATATATATTTTTATCATGCACAAAATTACTCGATTCCCTTCCTATCCCTCATATATGCAATTCGGTTGCTTGTTTGTTGTCCTAGGTAGTGTGCTTTTTATAAATCCTGCGATATTACTGGAAGCTTTAGGCCTTCCATCAATATAGATAGTGGCTCCCTTATTTTTATCGTTGTTTATTAGTTGTATATAATTCACGGCGAGTGCATATCTTCGCATACTTCACATGTACCGGACCACCCACATCCAATTGTTATAACTGCAACATGGTCCGACATAGTCCATCAATTCAATTATTGTATTGTATTTTACAATTATTCCATCCATGCAAAATAGCCCCAAGCCATTCAGGGAGGATGGTGCAATGTGATACGTCCTATTGTTGACAATGAAGTCAATGTCTAATGGAGGAAGTTCCTTAGGTACCCATAGTTTCACCAAATTATTATACCTGAGTGGCACCTCTATGTCTCATATGCTCTCATCATCATAAGAGCATGATCCTCCTTTGACAAGAAAAAATTCCATGAGTCTACGAAATTTTATTCTGACCTTTTCACCTGTAGTGTTCCTTGTTCGCGTATCATATGATCTACTAGATGTAGTTTCATCTCCCTCGACTACTTGTCTTAAGCTTCCCTCACTCGAGGAAGAGATATCTGATAAGTACCTGTTTGGGTGTACCTTCAGTCAATCAAATCAGATATATAGTTAGACAAGATTGTAATAATATAGTGAGATATCTAAAATTATACAATTAAATCATCACCTCTCCTAATTGACTTAACCACATTGTAACTCTGCTAAGCGATTAAATAAGTTATTTTTCATTTTCTATCAAAGGTCCTATATTTCAAACTTAGTTTTATGCTAATTTTGAGTGATAAAATATTGGTTCAAAATCCCCTAAGTGGGCGTGGAAGAGTCCAAGTGAAAGTAATGGGTGATTTTGATGTCATAGATACACCCCTCATAGTGTGATAGCTTACTGAAGTGATTCTATAAGAAGTATCCCCCCCACACAAAAAAAATTATGTGAAAGAAAATTCTATAAGATGTTAAGAGAATGAGATGAGGAACAAAATCCATGAAGGGATTTGGAGATGGTTGTTACAACCCAAGCTCTTTGTTTGCAATTTTTCTTTGAATACAATGTGAACATGTCCTAATATATGTTAAATTTGGTAGCATCGATAGTCATTATCTAATGAGGGGCCATTTGGGCCACCCTGAGGCTAGCCATGGAGATTTGGAGAATCAACCAGTCCTGTGAGGTAATGAAAAAATCCATGGGGAATGTACAACCTCTGTCAGTAAAACCAAGAGTTAAGACAAACAAGATGATATATGATCTTGTGAGTCTAACCAAGGTAAATGAAGAAACCTTGCAAGTCTAAGACAAAATTTGATATGTAAGTCTAATGAAAAAGATAGGGGGAACATTCAACCTCTGTGAGCATATAAAAACTAGTGCAAAATTTAGGGGGAATGTACAACCTCTGTGAGCCTAGTCAAGCCCTATGAGCCATGAGAAAAAGTTAGGGAATATAGAAAAAGTTAGGTTGAACGTAAAATTCCTATGAGCTAGACAAATAAGACATCCAACTCTCTATCTTCATGCCATCAAGATCTGAATTCGTTATGGGTGATGTGGTACATGTGGATATGCTTTGAGGTTGATTTGGATGATGATCTGGCCACCCTATCAGAATTGTGTTGTGTGTGGATGAAGTTCGCTGTGCAACTGAGTTCTTAAGCACTTGTGCAATGACTTTGGGCATCGAACTTGTGGTTGAACAACTTGTTGTCAATATATATATATATAATTAGTACATGGATATGAGAAGCATGTCCCTTTGACCATGTCCCTATTTTCCTACAAGTGGGGGATATTACTCCAAAAACCACATGTCCTTTTAAGATCAATTCACATTGGTTGAAGGAACTTGAGTTCAGAGACCTAGTTTGAAATGAATGAAAACATTATTATAGGTAGTTGGTGGATTTTCCAAAGTTAGTCTTGTTTTTTGAAAATCTAAAAAGAATAAAAATGAATCTAGAAAGAAAAGAACCCGATGCGCTGCAAACTTCCTAGACCTCATTCCTATACCTCATGCTTTGTTGATGATAGATGTAGTAAGCATGAATGAAGTTGCAACTAACTAATTCAATTTGACCATTTGTCTGTGGTTGAAAAAATGTAGAAAAGAGTAATTAACAACCTAAAAGGTTCCATAATGATTTCCAAAAGCGATTGAGAAATTGAGAGTTGCGATCATAAATGATGGCCAAAGGTAAGCTAAAATTACTCCATACAGGTTAAAATAAGAGTTTGACAACTTTAGAGGCACCAATAGTGTTGTGGCAAGTTATGAATACTAAATTCTTCGAGAATTTGTATAGTACTTCAATGATTCAATCATGTTGCATTGGGTGGTAGGATAACCACTAAAAAAATCCATGAAGGTAATTGGCAATGGTTGTTACAACCCAAGCTCTTTGTTTCTAAGTTTTCTTTGACTACAATGTGAGCATGTCCTGATATATGTTAAATTTGGCAGCATCGACAATCATTCTCCAATGAGAGGCCATGTGGGCCACCCTGAGGCTAGCTAGGGAGATTTGGAGAATCAACTGGTCATGTGAGGTATTGAAAAAATTCAGGGGGAACATACAACCTATGTGAGTCAAACCAAGAGTCAAGACAGACGAGATGCTATATGATCTTGTGAGTCTAGCCAAGGTAAATGAAAAAAACTTGTAAGTCTAAGACAAAATTCGAGATGTAAATCTAATGCAAAATCTAGGGGAACGTACAACCTTTGTGAGCATATAAAGACTAGTGAAAAAGTCACGGGGAATGTAAAACCTCTGTGATCCTAATCAAGCCCTATGAGCCATGAGAAAAAAGTTATGGCATCTAGCAAAAGTTAGGTTGAACGTAAAATTCCTATGAGCTAGAAACAAACATGTAGAGGCTAGGTGGATAATAATATTTCAGTGAAAATATTGTTGTAATATAATGGAAGATGGAGAAAACAACTAACTACATTCAGAGCATCAACTAGGGTGAATTATGACTATGTTTTTTAGAGGAAATTACAATACTTAATTGCTTGATCCAAAGCATCAAAATCAGATGAATTCCAAACCATTAGTTTCCAATTAAGTATATGCACGTTACAAATGAAATGAAAAATAAAATAGGAAGACACATACACAAGAGAGAAGCACACACTTCAGACCATCAACACAAGAATCTCTGGTAAGAGTAGCTCTATACTTCTGACTGATATTCCATTAAAAGTTTCAGAAAATGACAAATATCTCAAAAAGATGTCTCTTCTACACTTTTCCAACACTTAGTACATTCAAAATTACTAAATATAAAGGAAAAAACTCTTCCCCAAGCTGAGGAGGTCAATCTCAACCGCTATCCTACAGTTTGGGTTTAGTTACATTGAAAATAAAAACTAACTGCTAAAATATAGAAGTCAACTTATTACATTAAAAGCATCATAACAACTTTCACAAATAATACATCTAACTCTCTATATTCATGCCATCGAGCTCTGAAGTCATTATGGGTGATCTGGTATAGGTGGATATGCTTTAAGGTTGATTTGGATGATGATCTAGCTACCTTCTCACAATTGCACATCGCGTGGATGCAGTTCACCGCACAACTGTGTTCTTCAGCACTTGCGAAATGAGTACCCCATTTCCATTTTCTTCACTTGTTTGACCCATAGATAAAACCTAATTACAATTCACTGATATCTAAACTTAGAGGCATACAATATGGAACTATGTAAACATTCACCATTCCTCAAAACACTGATTTTCCCATGAAAACTCAAAACCTTGGAGGCTGTAAGGTTACAAAATGAGATTTAGTTTCATGTTGATATAACCTATACATATTCCTATGTTGAAGTAATTTTTATATCACCTTCAAAATTCCGTATCTCATCCAATCTGTGTCTACCACAATGAAACCCATTTCTGCAAAAAATGACACTTACAACACTTGTGCAGCGTGCCCACACTGCACAAGTTCTGTGTCTTTCTTATCTTCAATGCTAACTGTCACATTATGAACTTTGGGTTTTCCAGGTTGTGTATATAATGTAACTAATTTAATCACACTATATGTAGTGTACCTTTAGCTAGACCGAGGCTTATAATGCACAATATAGCAATCAATATACACTTAAGCTTGATTATAAACACAGGCCAGTATAAACACATTTAACTCAGAGTAAACGTATGAATTACTGCTATATTCAACAAGCATTTAGCCTTATCATTTAATTCATATACACAGCAGAAAACATGATACATAAACAGCTCAGTCATGCAAAACATCTTCAAAGCATAATTCAGATACTTATCTTTTAACAATTGTAGAAATCACCAACCAAGTGTAGGCATTCCACGAACCTCCCAGCCTTAGACCACACTGTTCATCAGCTCAACAGTGGGTCACCCCCGAGCTGGGACCGAGCTCCACCCCAAGGCAAGGAATCTTAGGCTAGGCTGAGGTTATAGGGAGGACAATCATACACAACCACCAAGAAGAAAGCTCTCCCAGGAATCTCCCTCGCTCACTACCTACAGACCCCCATTCCCCACATGCTTGTTCCACCCTAGGAGAGTGCACCTTCTCTGTCACCTGGACAGTCCTTCGACTGCCAGTCTCCCTTACCTTGGGTTACAGGAACATACCAGAATGGAAGTCTTCGGGCTCTATGGCAGCTACAGGGTTCCTTCCAGGAGTTATCTCCTCCCTCTACGCACTCTCTCACCTGGAGGAGTCGCTTACAGGCCAACAAGACACACGCCATCCAGTACTGCGTGGTCACAACAACCCATGGGGAAAACAGACACAGGCTTTCCCCAAACCGGTTCAGCAGTCACAGGATGATCTCACGGTGTTCATTTTCATAATTTCTTGAGAAGCAATTTTTTTGCAGGGAAATTACACAGACTCTCCCCACCCCCGACAGAATGGTAGTTTCCCCATCCTCCCTACCCAGGATAGACTCATGCTCCAATGTCAGGAATGCATGACAGAAAATCCACGCAAGGGTCAATGCAGGTCCTGGACGGTTTCAGAGGATGTACGAGGGTTTTTCTGCAAGAGTCAGACTCTTCCCTTCTGGCAGTCCCTGAGTCCCCTGGAGGAGGAACCCCCAACACGGATCGTCTCGGCCTTTTATTGCATGGCCAGGGTTGACACTTGTCACCCATGCAACTGCACGTGTTCCTGCAACGTGCGTGCCTTCCACCGTTTGGAAATTACATGTCCTACCAACAAGGACTTAGGTTACAACATATAATGCATTTCTCTTTTGGAATAATATTAAAATATTATTCCCAAGGCTTAAGCCCTCTAGGCTCAATACTTAGCCCCTTTTTCCCACCTCTCAACCCCTAATTCCTTGCCCATTTTGTGGATGCCCAGTCCCCCATCACTCATTCATCGTGGTTGGTCTGCACCTGGCGGTTTTTATATTTTATTAAATATTCTGCATACATACAAGTACAACAACAGGCTCCTGGCCTTCAAACACTTAGGCTTTCTGGTATAACAAACACATAAGCCTTCTAGATTATACAAAACTTGGTTCACCAACCTACAACACATATTGCAATTTCTTTTAAGACATGTTTTACAATGGGGCTCGGCCTTGGGGACACTACAATCCCCCTCCCCTTATTTTTTCACTGTCCTCAGTGTAGCTTTACACAACATCTGCATGCCTTTCAAAATTTTCAAAAAGATGCGGGTACTCTGCCTGCATAACCTCTTCATGCTCCCATGTCACGTCCTCAGGACCGTACCAGGTCCACTGGACCTTTACAAGTTCTATAGCTCGATTCCGGAGCTGTTTTCTTTTCCTATCCAATATGCACACATGATGCACTTGCAAGACACCCTCTGGTTCCACTTGAATCACATTCCAATCGATAACATGATTAGCATCAGGTACATATTTCTTAAGCAGTGAAACATGAAATACATTATGTACAGTCATAGATGCAGGTAATGCAAGCATGTATGCAATCGGCCCAATCCTTTCTAGGATCTCAAATGGCCCAAAAAATCTTGCTGCCAACTTGGCGCAAATTCCCAATTTCAGGGAACTCCCGTTAGTTTTCACTTTCAAGAAAACATGGTCACCCACTTTGAACTCTCTATGGGTTCTGTTACTATCAGCGTAACTTTTTTGCCTGTCCTGGGCAGCTTTTAGATTATGTTTAATTTTAATCATTTGATCTTCCATCTCTTTAAGTAGTTCAGGTCCAACCACTGTTATGTCAGCTGGATTATCCCAGCTCACTGGAGTGTTGCACTTTCTTCCATAAAGTGCTTCGAATGGGCTCATCTTCAATGATGCATGATACCCATTATTGTAGGCGAATTCTACCAAATGCAGGTAGTCCTCCCACCTAGATGGTTTATCCATCACATACATTCTCAGCATGTCTTCGATTACTCTGTTTACTCTCTCTGTCTATCCATTAGACTCGGGATGATATGTTGTGCTAAAGTTCAGATTCGTTCTGAATCCTTTGAACAGTCCTTTCCAGAAATTCGAAGTGAATTTCGGGTCTCTTTCAGACACAATTGTCTTAGGAATTCCATGCAAGCGTGCAACTTCTTTTAAAAAGATATCAGCAACATCTGCGGCTCTGTGGGTGGTTTTCAGTGGAATAAAATGGGCAGATTTAGTAAGCTTGTCCACCACCACCATGATTGAGTCATGCTGTTTGCTTGTTTTGGGCAATCCTGTGATAAAATCCATTGTTACCATGTCCCATTTCCATTCAGGAATAGGTAAGGGCTGCAGCAACCCTGCTGGCTGCCTATGCTCCGCCTTAACCTTTTGGCACTCCATGCATCTTGCGATGTATTCCGCAATTTCTTTCTTCAAACTTGGCCAAAAATAATTCGTGCACTTTTCTGCTGAGTGCATCAGCCACCTTATTTTCTTTCCCTTTGATATGCTTGATATCAAAGTCATATTCACACAGAAATATTTGCCTGGCATTTAATTTGCCATCTAATTTGCCTGGCATTTAAGGTTGGCTGATCAAATAAATATTTCAGACCGTTGTGGTCTGTTCTTAATTCAAATTTCTTTCCCATGAGGTAATGTATCCATTTCCTCAAGGCGTGGACGATTGCTGCCAGCTCTAAATCGTGAGTGGCGTAGTTCTTCTCATGTTCCTTCAACTTTCGGGACTCATAACAAATTACAAATCCCTCTTGGCTGAGAAATCCTCCTAGTCCCTCCTTACACACATCTGTGAACACTACATAATCCTTGTCTGGATCTGCAATCTTCAGGATTGGAGCACTGGTTAGCAGCTGCTTCAATTGCTGGAAGCTGCTCTCACATTCTTCAGTCCACTGGAACTTCTTCTCCTTCCTTTGCAAGGAAGTGATAGCATGAGCTATCCTTGAAAATCCGGCTATGAACCTCCTATAGTAACTTGCCAGACCCATAAAGGATCTAACTTCTGTCACATTTCTTGGCACTGACCACTCTTGAATGGCCTGTACCTTCTCAGGATCCACAACGATCCCTTCTTCAGAGATTATATGCCCCAAGTAATGGATCTGCCTTTGGTAAAAGGAGCACTTGCTCAGTTTTGCGTACAGCTGGTGTTCTCTCAACACTTGTAGCACCATTCTTAGGTGTTGTTCGTGTTCTTCCTCTGTCTTAGAATACACCAAGATATCGTCCAAGAAGACTATGACAAACTTGTCCAGATAATTTCTGAACACTCCATTCATTAAGCACATGAAGATAGTAGGTGCGTTGGACAGTCCAAACGACACCACTGTAAATTCATAATGACCGTACCTTGTTCTGAAGGCGGTCTTGCCGATGTCTTGCCGATGTCTTCATATTTTATCCTCACTTGATGATATCTAGATCGAAGATCTATTTTCGAAAATACTTTCACATCCTTTAACTGATCAAAAAGATCATCAATACTTGGTAGAGGATACTTGTTTTTGACAGTGACTTTATTCAACTACCGAAAGTCAATGCACAACCTCAACGTCCCATCCTGCTTATTCACAAATAGGACCGGGGCTCCCCACAGTGACACACTGGGGTGAATATAACCTTTATTTAGTATCTCTTCGAGCTGCAGTTGCAACTCTTTCAGCTCTAGTGTGCTCATTCTATAAGGAGCCTTTGAAATTGGAGTTGCTCTAGGCATCAGATTTATAGAAAAATTGATGTCCCTCTTCGGAGGTAGTCCAGGCACCTCTTGAAACACGTCCTCAAACTCTTTGAGCACCCTGTGGTCTTCCAGATTTGAGACCACATTTTGGGATGCTTCTTTCACCCGATCTGCAAATAATTGACAACCTTTTCGGTAACACTTCTTCAGTTGCATGGCTGAGATTTCTCTAACAGCCACGACTCTGGGAATTCCTTGGATTGTTACCTGATTTTCCTCTTCGTCCAGACATGTGACCCTCTTGTTACGACAATCCAGAAGGGCATGGTGCTAGTCCAACCAGTCCATCCAAATTAAGCAATCATATGAACCTAAAGGCAGAACGTTCAATTCAGACTTAGTGCTCATTCCTTTCATGTCCATCGAACAGGACTTAACCAATTCAGTGACCTTCCTCTTGGTCCCTGTGGCTAACTTCACTAACCAAGACTTCTCATGTTTTCTCTTCGTTAGATGAAAAATTTCCACCACCCTAGGATCTACATAACTATGGATAGCCCCTGAATCAATTAAAATAACAAGTGGTCGGTTGTTGATCATACCTTCCACTTCAATCATGTGCTATTGTAATTCCACTTGCTTGTTGTCCAGGGCTGCGTAGATCCTCGGCATTCTGCTGCCCATATCCTCCATTGTTTCAGCTTGCTAAACAATATGGACAGTTCTTGCTTTGTCTTTTATGTGGGGGCAGTCTCTATATCTATGATTCCCCTTACAGCCCCAACACTCCATGGGTGGAGGCCTTGGCATCTGTTCACTCCCTTCAACTTTCCTGGGCTTATTAAAAGATGGCTGTCCCCAAGCACTGTTTCTAAAAAAGGAAGGCTTGCTTCCCTTCTGCCTCTATTCTTTCTTAAACCTCTTCTGGTTATCCCAAGCCTTTCGAAAGGTAGGCTTTTCTTTCTGCTGTTCGTATAGGAATTTCACCCTTCTTATGGTTTCTTCCATAGTCTTAGAATCATCGTATTGAATCTTGTCACCAATGGAAGGTGGAAGTCCACTCAAATACCTCTGAATTTTGACAGCCTCATCTTTGATGAATGGAACATACTTCAACAGTTCGAGAAAACTTCGTTCATACTCATCAATGGTCATGCTGCCTAGCTTGAGTTCGAAGAAATCCTTCATCTTTCTGTCATAGTATCTTTTAGTCAGGTATTTCTACTCGAAATACCTCTTAAATTCCTTCCATGTGACCTCTTTCTCTCTCATGTGCTGCACCTGCACAAACTGATCCCACCACATGGACGCTTTTCCTTTCAGCTGGTACATTGCAATTCTTCCCTCTGCATGGGCAAAATAATTCTGCAGCTGGAAGTATTTAGTCATGCCCAACAACCATGTCTCGGCATCTTCCTCCTTCTTATGTT
>CBVK0101163858.1:0-13797 GCA_900067695.1 Picea abies
ATCATAATATGGAAACAAAATAATAATATTATATTATATTAAAGTATATTCACTAATAATATCTACATCAATATAATTATATAAAATATTTTTGAGTTTTGTTAATAATTGTATATTAAATGTATTTTATGTTTATAAGCATATAAAATAGTATTTAGTGGTACATGATAAATTATTATTAATTTAAATCAAACAAACTTTATTCATAGTTTGGTTAATATAGTTGATTATAGTCTATATGATTTAGTATATGATGTTATGGTTTAGTATGATCTATATAGATGATAAGATTGAATAGCACTGAGGGTTAGTTGAATCCATTGAACCATCTACACAATGCATATTGTTGATGGATAGGTCTTTAATTAGTAGGTTCAAATTTAGTCAAGTCTCTTAAGGTTACTAACCGCTATTGTTGATCTGGATTTATGAGAGAAACGAAATGAAACCACAGATTTATAATGTTAACACATAGACACAGTGAACAATAACAGAGACACAATAAAACTTGAATTTTATTAAATAAGAAATAAGAAGAGATGTGATGGCTATGCTCATTCGCAAGAAGATGAGTACAATGAGGCCAAAACCCTAGACATACAAAAAAACTAACCCTAGGAGATGAAGTGCCAAAATTCATGTGGGCCTTGTTGGGGTAAGTTAGTACATTAACTTCCTCGGGTTGTGACTTTTGCATACGATCTTTGTTTAGGGCGCATGATAGCTCATTCGAAAGGTATCAACAAGGAGATTCATTTCGAGGTCTCAATCAGAGCCTTTGTCTATAATTTAGGTGCCCTATCGTGAAAAAACATCATTTAGGCCCTCAAACTAGCCCTAGAAGTTAAAAACTACTAAAAATAGTAAATTGCCAAAATTGCCAGAAAACTATTTTGAGATAGTTGGAAAAGATGGGTGGACACCGATATCCACCTGGATCAATAGTGAAACATGGTGTTGGAAAATTCCTAAAACATCATGGGTTGAAATAATTTGTCATCTTTGTGACACTAAGAGGGTTTAATATGAAACATAATTTCTCTTAGAATTTCATGGGTACATCCACATTAGGTTACAATTTCAAAATATTTGTTACAATATCAACCTTCCTAACCTTGTAACTCATTAAAACAATGGTGATTTAGGAACACTTCTCTTAAATATTTTCGAGCACAAAATTAAAATTCTAAAGAAAATCAAGTAATTCCTTACCTTTCTTAAGGTCTAATAAACCAAATTTAGTCTCACTAGACATCATCATCATAATATGGAAACAAAATAATAATATTATATTATATTAAAGTATATTTACTAATAATATCTACATCAATATAATTATATAAAATATTTTTGAGTTTTGTTAATAATTGTATATTAAATGTATTTTATGTTTCTAAGCATATAAAATAGTATTTAGTGTTACATGATAAATGATTATTAATTTAAATCAAACAAACTTTATTCATAGTTCAATTATAATATAGTTGATTATAGTCTATATGATTTAGTATATGATGTTATGGTTTACTATGATCTATATAGATGATAAGATTGAATAACACTGAGGGTTAGTTGAATCCATTGAACCATCTACACACTGCATATTGTTGATGGATAGGTCATAAATTAGTAGGTTCAAATCCAGTCAAGTCCCTTAAGGTTACTAACGGCTATTGTTGATCTAGATTTATGAGCAAAACGAAATGAAACCAGATATTTAGAATGTCAACACAGAGACATAGTGAACAATAATAGAGACACAATAAAACTTGACTTCTATTAAATAAGAAATATGTTGAAAATTGTAAAATGCAGACTAAAAACAAGCTTACTAGAATGTTGCCATCTTATCTCTGAGAAGAGATGTGATGGCTACGCTCATTCGCAAGAAGATGAGTATAATAAGGCCAAAACCCTAGACATCCAAAAAAATAACCCTAGGATATGAAGTGTCAAAATTCATGTGGGCCTTGTTGGGGTAAGTTAGTACATTAACTTCCCGGGGTTGTAACTTTTGCATACAATCTCTGTTTAGGGAAAAAGATAGCTCGTTGGAAAGGTATTGACAAGAAGATTCATTTAGGGCTCTCAATAAGAGCCTTTGGATATGATTTATGTGCCCTATTGTGAAAAAATATTATTTAGGCCCTCAAAGTAGCCCTAGAAGTTAAAAAGTGCTAAAAATAGTAAATTGCCAAAATTGCCAGAAAACTATTTTGAGCTAGTTAGAAAAGGTGGGTGGACACCGATATCCACCTGCACCAATACTCCCTCCTTAGGAAGTAATGGTATCCATTTCATTGATTTCCCCCATAAGATGAGGAAATTTCTGTTGAATTTGGCCCCGGGTGAGCCACTTGCCTTGGTGCAAGCACTGGATCCTCTGCTAGCGAGTGGCCTTGAACTATGTGTCCATGATCTGATCAGTGGATCCATGTTCCATGTAGTTGGGGTTGAGATATGTTGGTGTCAATTGTTCTTCTATCTCCAAGGTGTCCAATAATGGTGGAAAATAAGGTCGAAGTAGGTCCACATTGAACATTGGGTGCAAGCCAAGGAAGGGGGGCAGGTTGAGATCAAAAGAATTGTCACCCACAACCTTGGTAATGGTGTAAGGACCATAACGGACTGGAAAAATCTTTCGATGAGGCCCTGTAAAGCGTTCTTTCTGCAAGTGAAACCAAACTTTTTCTCCCACCCCAAACTGGTCTAGCTCACGGTCTTGATCATGGTGGTATTTGTACTTGGAATTGTAATTCTATAAAATATCCTAGATCTGTTGGAAGATGTGTTGGATCCACTCAATGAATCATGTGGCTTTGTCAGCTGCAATTGGAGGATGCAACGAGCCTGCCTGGGCGACCACAAGGGGTAGTGCAACATCCATGGGACCTAATGGTTGAAATCCCATCCCCACCTGAAAGGGGTTGTGGCTGGTTGAGCTATGTATGGCTCTGTTGTAGTCATGTTGAACATAGGGAAGACTCCCATCCCAGGTGCGAGGGTGATTGGAATTGTACATGCATAGGATGTGCACGATCATCTGATTGATGACCTCGATTTGGCCATTCATCTGGGGGGTGAAAGGCAGTGGAGTTGGTGAGCTTGGTGTCCAGCAGTGACCAAAGGATCGACCAAAATGTGTTATGGAATCGATTGTCCCAATCTGAGATAATGGTTTGTGGGATCCCAAAGTGTACCCACACTCATTCAAATAAAATATTGGCAGTGTCCTCTGTCATTATGCTCTTCCTACAGGCGGCCAAAATCACCATCTTGGAAAAGCGATCAACAACCAAAAACACACAGTCATTTCCCCACCTGGTGGAAGGGAGGCCCAACATGTATTCCATTGAGATGGATTCCCAGATCCTGCCAACAGTATGCAAAGGAGTGTAGAAGACTTGTTTATTGATGGTTGGTTTGGAAATAACACATAAAGTGTAGGACCGTATATACTTGTTGACATCCTATCGAAGTTTCGGCAAATAGAAATGTTGATGAAACACTTCCACTTTCTTTTCCACGTCGAAGAGTCATGCCACCCATCTGTAGTGGGATTCCCAAATCAGCTTCGCTCGCTCTCTTGATGGAACACAGAGATGGCCCAGATGGCACAACTACCTATCCTGAATATGGAAATCATTGACAGGTGTGTTAGCGACCAACATATGGTAGGTGTTGGAGAAGTCGATATCTATCTCATATAGGTGGGGCCACCCAAAGGTCTCATGGATGCAAGAGTCTAGCACTGTGGTGAGTGTCACGGCTGGAGGTCGGCTGAGGAAATCAATGACTTGGTTGGAACTTCTTGTTTTATACTTGATGTTGAGGTGGAACTATTGAAAATATGTGGACCACTTCTGATGGTGGTCATTCTGTAATTTTCCTTGTGTCTGCATGAACTGCAGTGGCTTATGATCAGTGTGGATGACTATCTCTTTCCCGAGAATGTAATCCCTGCACTAGCGACATTCTTGCACAATGGAGTACATTTATTTGTCATAAGTAGGGTACTTACGAAGGACATCTGATAGTGTCTCACTATGATAGGCCACGGGGTGGCCCTGCTAAGTGAGGACTACCCCCACAACATAATCTAAATCATCTATCTTGATCTCAAAGGGTTGTTGCAGGTCAGGTAATGAGAGCACTAGTGTTGAACACAAGCGTTGCTTCAGATCATCAAACTCTTTATGTTGGGACAGGCCCCACACAAAAAAATTCTTACCACCACCTATGGTTATTTGACTAAGGGCCCATGCAATATGGGAGAATCCCAACATGAAACTATGATAGAAATTGGTAAGGCCTAAGAAGCTCTAAACCTCAGTGAGTGTGGTTGGGGCTAGCTAGTGACTGATTACTTGGATCTTGGCTAGATTAACATGCACACCATGTGCATCAACAATGTATCTTAAGTATTGGACCCTGTCCATGCCAAAGGAGCATTTTCCCAAGTTGGAATATAACTTGTGATGTCGCATAGTGTGCAGAACCTGTTGAATATATTGCAAGTGTTCTACCCAAGTCTTGTTGTAGATGAGGATGTAATCTAGATACACCACCACAAAATAATTTGTGAAAGGCCACAAGATATTGTCCATCAACCTCATGAAAGTTGTTGGGGCATTCGTCAAACCAAAGGGACTTGAAGGGAATTTTCCATACATCTGTATGTTTTATTGGGACTTGATGGTAGCTAGACTTCAAATCAATCTTATTGAAGCATTTGCCCCCCTTGAGTTGATCAAGGATATTGTCGATTCAAGGAATCAGGTACCAGTTCCTGACTATGATTTTGTTGAAGGCCCGGTAATCAATGCAAAGTCTCCAGGTCTCGTCTTTCTTCTGCACCAACATGATTGGGATTCCACAGGGTGATGAGATGGGTCAGATCTGCCCCTTGTGAAGCATTTCTTGGATCTCATGCTTGATCTCCTCATTTTCTAGCAAAGAGCGATGATAGACTGGCCCATTTAGTATTGGTGCATCGGGTTTAGATCAATGTGATGCTTGAATGACAGTGAAGAAGTAATCTAGTAGGTGATGAGAATATTTATTTGTATTCTTCCACAACCTTATCCACTTGCTTCTGCTGCATGGAGAGTTGGGTTATGGAGGCCATGGATGTGCCTGCAATATTTCACTCACTTTGAGAGTGAATCATGAAGAATAAAAGATTATTGATCTGAGAAATGACTTCCTACATTGCTTGGCAAAGAGGAAGGAAATAGCACTAGGTGAAACTACCTCGGGTATCCTGTACAAGTTCCTATCCAAAGTAATGATAACACTGCGAGGCCTAGACTCATATACAACATTGTGCACCGCAACACAATGTTACATCTCTCACCAGTGTGTTTGGTAAACATGAAGGCTCTGGTGCACACGTTTACCAATGCACTATGTAAAAATGTATCTGATAAGGGCAGTGCACTGTGTACTTTAACGACCCAGTGTGTTATCTATACTTTAACGCACCACCCTACCGGTTATATAATTTTCTTCGGTGCATCATTAAATGAAAGCATCGATGCGCTTATGTTTACCAACACATCACCAAAAAAGGTAACAAGGTACACAGTGTGACCTGTAAATTTACAAGTCACACAGTAGGCGGTGCAACCTGAGCACTTCGAATGCACCACACATTTTTATTTTACACTTAAAAATTTACTCAATTTTAAATTTTAATCCAGTGAAAACTTAATTTATGAAGAAACAAGGACATTACCTGGACATTTTGTCATCAAGGAGGCATGGTTGCGACATACTAAAAAAGACTAAATTTTCCCACCATTTCGAAAAATTCAATCTTCACACACTGAGTAATAGATGAAAGGAAGGAAAGCAAGGAAAGAAAGGAAATAACCAATGATAGGGTGCTTTAGATAGGAAAATGTTACACCAGTTCTTTTGAGCTCTACAACACTGAAAATGGTAAAAATGAATTTTACTGGACCAGTCCTTTTTTTTTATAAAACCTTGTTCCAGTGCGCCTGATGACCAACCGCTTCAGGGTGTACATGTTTACTGAGAACACTGGTTGTATTTTTTTAAAAACAAAACTAGCACAGTGCACGTGTTTTTGGGCATGCGTGCACACCGATGCATTTACTATTACATAACGCACTACCATACATTTTTTGAAAACATACAATGGTGCAGAATTTTTTGTTTAAGCATGACACGATGTAGTATAATAATAGATGCCCTGGTGAGTCCAGTTTTACATAGCACACCACGTAAATTTGGAAATTAACCCTAACATGGTTCTCTATATTGGAGCATTGGTGCGCATGATACAATGGAGTGCACCAAAATATATTTTTTGACACAATCCTACATTGGTGCGTAAATGGTTTGTATTTAACCATATAACGATGCGCTCTACTAATAGTGCACTGATGCTTCCAATGTTAAGTTTTTCACCAGATATTTTTTAAAGAACGTTATTACGGCACGTCATTATTTTCGTAGTGTAGCAAATACTATTTTTCTTTATTTGAAATAACCCTGCTATGGTGCACTAGTTTTGAGGGCATTGATGCGCCTGTTGTAAAAAACGCATGAATGCATTATGTACTTATAAAATCTTCGGTGTAAAACATCCGCTAAAACCTCATTTCGCTCGCCTCTTCTAGTTTCATCCATTATAAATGGATTTTTGGGCTATTTTTATAGAGGCATCCACAAAAACCTCCACTAGAGGGTGTTTTCCTTGTAGTGTGAGAACCCCTCATAGAAAAAGAAGGGAAAGGGCACCCCCAACCCATAGAAAAAAGGGCAAAGAAAATAAGGAAATCCTCAAGACAACCAGTCTAAGCTGCAAACAAAGAAGGACAATGGAAAGACGAAGAAAGATACCGGGAAGTGGTGTGACTTCCATAAGAGCCCCTCACATAACACTATTGATTTCCACTCAAAGCAGTCATTGGTGGCTAAGGTGAAAGCCTCTGAATTAGATGCAAGTTCTGACTCTGATTCAGAACCAGAAAAGGGGAGATGGATCATTGACGCGGAACCTAGTGCCACCGTCGCTACCACCAAGATCCATCCTGGTTAACCTAATGAGCCAGAGGAAGGAAAGTGCCTCTTTCATTCACAGATGTAGGTCACCAAGTGGTTGGCCCTGCCGACAACATCATACCCACATCCCTACACCATTGTATAGCTCCGCCAAGGAACCGATCTCCACATCAGCCAACAGTGTCGACTGTCGTACGACATCAAGCCCTTCAAAGACGATGTATTGTGTGATGTTTCTCCTCTCGAAGTTTGTGATGTTCTTTCAGGCCAACCTTATTTATGGAAACATCATGTTGTATATAAGTATAGGCCTCACAGTGTTACTATAATTTGGACAGAAAATTATACAGGATACCCAAGGTAGTCCCACCTAGTGATGTTTCCTTGATCTCTGCCAAGTAATGCAGGAAGGTCATATCTCAGACCCACAAGTTTGTCTTCTTCATGATTATCTATCAGAGTGAGAGAAATATTGCAGCCACATCCATGGCCTCCATGACCGACCTCTCCATACAAAAAAAGAAAGTGGATAAGGTCATGGAAGAGTACAAAGACATCTTCTCCACACCTACCAGGCTACCTCTACACTGTCAGGTCAAGCATTCCATCGATCTGACCCTCATTACACTGCTACCCAATAGATCAGTCTATTGCCACTCTCTGTTATAAAATGAGGAGATCAAGTGTCAGATCTAAGAACTACTCAAAAAGGGGCACATCCGACCTAGCTCATTGCCTTAAGGAATCCCAATCGTGATTTTGTAGAAGAAAGACGAGACATGGAAAATCTACATTAATTATCAGGCAGGGGCCCTATATAAAATCAAAGTCAAGGACCGATACCTAATTCCCTGAATCGGCGATCTCCTTGATCAACTCAAGGGGGATAAATAATTCAGTAAGATTGATCTAAATTTTGGCTACCATCAAGTCCCAATAGAACAGAAAGATGTATGGAAGACTGCCTTCAAGTCAAAAGAAGGTCTTTTTGAATGTTTGGTCATGCCCTTTGGTTTGAAAAACACCCCAACAAATTTCATGAGGATGATGGATGATATCTTACGGCCTTTCACGAATTCTTTTATAGTGGTGTATATGGATGAAATCATCATCTACAACGAGACTTGGGAAAAACACTTGCAACATATTCAGTAGGTTCTACACACTCTGCGACATCACAAGCTATATGCCAACTTGGAAAAAATCTCCTTCAGCATGGATAGGGTCTAGTAGCTAGGCTACATTGTTAATGATAATAGTGTGCATGTGGATCCAGCCAAGATCCAGGTCATTCGTGTCTATCCAGCCCCAACCACGCTCGCTGAGCTTCGAAGCTTCCTAGGCCTTGTAAATTTCTATCGTAGGTTCGTGTTGGGATTCTCCCATATTGCATGGGTCCTCATCCAAGTAACCAGGGGTGGTGGTAAGGAAAATCTTATGTGAGGCATGTCCAAAAATCAAGCATTTGATGATTTAAAGCAACACCTTTTCTCATCCCCGATGCTTTCATTACCCAACCTACAACAACCCTTCGAGATCAAGACAAACGCTTCAAACTAAGATGTGGGCATAGTTATCACTCAGCACAACCACCCCATGGCATATCATACTGAGACACTATCAATTTTTGTTCGTAAGTACCCTACTTACAACAAAGAAATGTACTCCATTATGAAAGCCTACTACCATTTGAGGAATTACATTCTCGGGAAGGAGGTAGTCATCCACACTGGTCATAAGCCACTACATTTCATGCAGACACAAGGAAAATTGTAGAATGACCACCATCAAAAGTGGTCCACATACTTGCAATAGTTCTACCTCAACATCAAGTGTAAGACAAGAAGTACCAACCACGTTGTTGATTTCCTCAGCCGACCTCTAGTAGCGACAATCACCACGGTACTAGACTCTTGCATCCATGAGACCTCTGGATGGCCCCAAATCTATGAGAAATATCTTGACTTTGCCACAACCTACCATATGTTAGGCACAAACATAGTTGTCACTAATTTCCATCTTCAGGATGGGTTGTTGTGCCATATGGGACATCTTTGTGTTCCATCAAGCGAGTGAGTGAAGTTGATTTGGGAAGCCCACTATAGTCATGTGGTAGGACACTTCGACGTATAAAAAACAATGGAAGTGTTGCAACAACATTTTTACTGGTCGAAACTTCGATAGGATGTCAACAAGTATATTGAGTCCTGCACTGCCTATGTTATTTCCAGACAAACCACTAAGAAAAAAGGCATGTACACCCCTCTTCCTACTCCTGACAATCCCTAGGAATCCATCTCAATGGGATACATGTTGGTCCTTCCATCCACCAAGCAGAGAAATTATTGTTTTTTGTGGTTGTTGTTCGCATTTCCAAGATGGCGATTATGGACGCTTACAAGAAAAGCATCACAACGAAGGCCACTGCCAAGCGCTTCTTTGAATGAGTGTGGGTACATTTTGGGATACCACAAATCATTATCTCATATCGGGACAATCGGTTCCTCAGTACATTCTTTTCAATATTCTGGTCACTGCTCGACACCAAGCTCACCAAATCCACTGCCTTCCAACCCCAGACGAATGAAAAAACTAAGGTCGCCAACCAAATGATCATGCATATCATGGGAATGTACAATTCCAAGCACCCTTGCACATGGGATGACATTCTTCCCTATGTTCAACACAACTACAACATAGTCATACATAACTCAACTGACCATAGCCCCTTTTAGGTGGGGTTAGTACTTCAACCATTGGGTCCCATGGATGTTGCACTATCCCTTATGGCCACCGAGGTAGACTTGTCCCATGATCAAACTGAAGCTGACAAAGCCACCTAGTTCATTGATCAGATCCATCACATCCACCAACAGGTTCTGGATATTTTACAGAAGTCCAATGCCAAGAACAAGCAATGCCATGATCAACATCGAGTGCCACACAAGTTTCAAGTGGAAGACAAAGTTTGGTTGCACTTGCAGAAAGAACGCCTTACAGGGCATCATCGGAAGCTTTGTCCACTCCACTATGGACCTTACACCATCACTAAGGCCATGGGCAACAATTTTTTTGAGCTCAACATTCCCCCCTTCCTTGGATTGCACCTAGTGTTCAATGTGGATCTCCTTCGGCCATATTTTCCACCATTATTAGACACCTTGGAGATAGAAAAACAGTTGACACCAACATAGTTGAAACCTGAATGCATAGAACATGGATCCACTTATCATATCATGGACACTCAGTTCAAGTGCACTCACCAACAGAGGATCCATCTTTATCGGGTTGTCAAAGCAAGGCAACGCTTGCACCAAGGAAAGTTGCTCACTTGGGGCCAAATTCAACAGAATTTCCTCATTTTATGGGGAAACTCAATGCTATGGATACCATTTCTTCCTAATGGGGTAGGATTGATCCAGGTGGATATATGTGGCCACCCACCTATTCCAACTAGCTCATCTTGGCATTTTTTCAATTTGGCAATTTTTTCCTAGATTTCGAGTCGTGAACTTCCAAGTACGTTTTGAGGCCCTAAACAACAATTTTAGGGATTGACAGAGTCAAATTGTTAACTTATTTATAGTTTGACGACATAATTTGTTTTCATTAGATAAACCTTTTCAACGGGATATCGTGCGCCTAAAACAGAGATTGTATGCAAAAGTTACAACCCCATGAAGTTAATGTACAAACTTACCCCAACAGGCCCACATGAATTTTGGCACTTCATCTCCTAGGTTTAGGCTTTTGGATGTATAGGTTTTTGGAATTCATTTTTATTGTAAAAAAATATTTCAGAGTCACATTGTACTAATCTTCTTGTGAATGAGCGCAATTGTTACATCTCTTCTCAGAGATAAGCCGCCACCATTCTAGCAAGCTTGTTTTCAGTCTGCATTTTATAGTTTCTACATATTTATTTATTGAATAGAAGCGAGTTTTATTGCATCTCTATTATTTTTCATTGTGTCTATGTGTTAATAATAATAATTATCTGTGTTCATTTCATACTTCTCATAAAATACAGATCAAAGAGTTTCCATTGGGGGAAGAATCAACAAAAGGCCTTTGATGAGCTAGAAATAAAGATCAGTCAATCACTAGTGCTCACAATACAAAATTTGTTGAATCCTTTTAAAGTAGAGACATATGCATGTGGCTATTCCATGTTGGAGTGGTTCTAATGCAGGGAGGAAGGCTCATATTCTATCATTCTAAAGTATTTCATGGGGTGGTTCTCAACTACCCTACCTATGACAAGGAGTTTTATGACTTGGTACAAGATGTCAAAAAGTGGAAGTTGTATCTGATGGGAAAAGAGATCATCAACACAGATCACTAGCCACTACAATATCTTTAGGCCCAAAGTAAACTACAACAAACCAGGCATTACAAGGGGATGGGATTTTTACAACAATTTCATCTAGTCATCAAGTATAAGAAGGGTAGCACAAATAAGTTGGAGACATACTTTCACAACCACCCACATCCAAGATTACATCTTTGAGAACTATTATGCACATGTAACATTTTACCCATGATGCATATAAAGAGGCATGCATAGAAGATGAGGACTTTAAGGAGATGTTTTAGCAGCTACAGGGCCATATTCAGATACAAGAAGGTGATGGCAAGGTTGATTATCATTTTTAGAATGGTTTACTCTACAAGTTGGAGAAGCTCTATGTCCCTAAAGGTGAATGACTACATCTTATGAGAGAGGCTCACATATTCAAGGTTGCGGGACATTTTGGTGTTGGGAAGACAGTTGCCAATTTACAAAGGTATGTGTACTAGCCAAAAATGCAAGCATATGTAGCATGGTATATTAGAGGATGTATACTTTGTTGTACCAACAAGCCCAATAACAGGAAGAAATGTCTATACCATCCCTTACCTATACCCACTCAATCTTGGGAAATCATTTCCATGGATTTTGTGGGAGGTTTACCAACCACATGGAAGGTACATGACTATAGAAGGTTGCCCTATCAAAGAAATCCTAGAAGTAGTGGCCAAAATTAAACCCATTTCATCTGAGGAAATGAACCAAATCCTACTAGAATTAATAAGTCTCGGTAGAAGAGGTAAGAGAAACCCTTTTCTCAATGTAGAGTGGTAAAATCCTGGGTCTGGATAGGTTTTCGGTGGAGTTTTTCAAAATTTTCTATGACCTATTAAAGGAAGACTTGCTTCTCATGATCAAAGAGTCTCATTCTTTGGGAACGATCTTTGGACAACTAAACTCTACCTTCCTTTGCCTCAATCCAAAAAAGAAGAACTTTGAATCGATAGAGGAATACTGCCCAATTTCATGCAACAATGTAACTTATAAGTTGATTTCAAAAATTATTTCTTTCAGATTCAAAAATTATTGCTTTCAGATTAAGGTCAATCCTAAGTAAGGTAATAGGCGATGAACAATTCATATTTCTTCAAAATAGGAAGATACATGACGCAGTGGCCACAACACAAGAATCTATACATTGGGTGAAAAAAAAGAAACTCAAAGATGCCTTCCTAAAGTTGGATCTATCAAAAGAATATGATCATGTTGATTGGACCTTCCTTCAGCTGGTTCTCATTCAACTAGGCATGAACCTCAAATCGGTAAACTGGTTAATAGGTTTCCTTAATAGTGCTTCCTTTGTAGTCTTGATAAACAGAGCTCCCTCATGTCTCTTCAGAGCCTCTAAGGGTCTATGCTAAGGATTCCCCTTGTCCCCCTTCCTTTTTCTAATCATCACAAACTCCCTAAGCAAACTGATAAAAGAGGCTTGAACCGAAGGATGGTTAAGAGGTCTAAAAGTGATAGCTTCAGAGATGGTCTCTCATATTCTCTTCATTGATGACATATGGTGCAGTATCTATGGCTCTCTGAGGGATGTTTCTTCCCTTAAGAAAATACTGGACCTGTATTGTAAGGAAACATGTATGAATATTAATCTAGAAAAGTCCAATTTATTAACCAATCAATGTTTGGGGGTCGAGGTTACTTCCTTTCTCTGCATTCTACTTGTCCAATGTAAATCGATGGATGAAGGGGTTAAATACATGGGATTTCATATTAATATTGACAAGTACAAGAAGTTAGATTGGGCTTGTCTTATTTGAAATGTGGAATCAAGAATTAATTCATGGGTTTTCATAACTCTTTCTCGAGGAGGCAGGTTAGTCTTACTAAAATCTTTTTTGGAAGGAATATTAATCTATTGAAATTCAATCACATCCATTCCCGTCACTGGTAAAGTGGGATATGGTATTCATTAACAATGAGAGGCACCTAACCTGCTCTACACCGAAAGAGGAAATTTTCAGTTGTCCATCAGACACCTGAAAGTTAGTTGGGGATAGTACATCAACCCTAATATATAGTTGAGAGTGCATGAGATGACTCTCAGCTGCAACACTTACTAGGACATCTGGGAACTGGGGAAAATCCTCCCCTCTCCTAGATAGCCTAGTGATAAAGTAAATATCCTCCTCAGTGGGATGGTACCATTGATCTGAACACAAATGGAAAGCACGTCGATAAACATCCCATTGATGGATCAAATGCACCAACAACCCGAATTTCCACTTAAGGGATGTAGTCTCATCATAGTACTTAAGGAGGCCTACATTCCTCAAGAGAACATGAGTTGTTGTTGTAATAGGGTGAGGGTACAAATCCCTCTCTCTCTCCCTCACCTCCCATTCTCGTACAACATTGTACAAGTCCACCCTATCCTCATGCGGTTGTTGTTTCTCTCTCCACTCACA
>CBVK0101163870.1:8825-36089 GCA_900067695.1 Picea abies
CTCCAAGTGTAAGGTTGCGAAACTTATGGCCTCTGTCTCAATCATCTGGTTGAGCTTGTAGTATGTGTCTAGCTTCTGTACCCAAGCTCTGGTAGTGCATTTGGGCAATTTGTACAAAGAAGTTATGGTGAGTTTACCAAATTTTTGGATGAAATCCATATTATGCTCCTGCTGTTGTTGCAGTCCTCCCCTCTTTATCTCTCTGGGAAAGTTCCTCAGTTTGAGTCCATAGTACTCGACTAGGGTCATGTCCTGGTGGAAGTCATGACCCAATGTTGTGTACTTCCTCCTATACTCTACAATGTCCTTTGCATGAGTGGGTGTCCTCTGTGATATCAGTGGCGGTGCGGCTATCGAGGGTGCCCTCTAGAAACTGGGAAACAAGGTTCTGGAAATCCTACTCACAGAGGTGTATGTGCAAGAGGGTGACTAGGATCTACTTCCTACTCCTGAGTTCCCCTATGGTGCATGCGGGACTTGTGTGTCTGGTGTGCCCACTCTAGCCAATCTATCAACCACCTGTGCCAAGGACTAAGACATGGTCCGTTGAATAGCTAACATATCGTTGATAACCTGCATGAAAGTTGTCTCTGGATCTACGGGGGCCTTGCCACTTCCCTCTAGTCACTCATATCTATCTCCTAACATCCTCTCTGCCTCACGCTCTTCCCTTCTCTCTGCTTCTCTGTGTGCCTCTTCCTCTTCCTATGAGCTAGGAGGGAAAGGGGGAAATTCAAGCCTATCAATTCTTTCCTTATTCATATTATAAGTGACATATTCGTCACCTATGTGTTCACGACCCTCTGGGTCTTTTGATGCACTCATTGTCTTTAGTCACAAGCTGGCAAGACTAAAGATCTAATACCACTGTAATGTCCCTAACTTGGCTAGTCTAGGAAACACTACTAATGTGTGTGTAGGATTAATCATTTACAACATATAAATGATCATACAAATAACAAATGTGACAAAGGAATGTAGAGTTTATATTATGATATCTTTGTGGATTACAAAATGACCAAATGTGGATGAATAAACTAACAATACTCGAATAGATCAATAGACAAAGGATCTTATCCAGAATACACAAAAGCAACTAAAAGATAATACGCGAAATATGGGAGCACTGTTGAATCAATGGATGCGTTGGGACCATGGCAACTCTGACGGTAATTGCTGGAAGTCTAGAAAGTTCGCCCTTGGAGATGTACTTCTCAGAATGGCATGGAAACTATCCCAAATGATGCACCCTGCTCTAGTCGTCAGTACTGGTAACTGTCGGACCCTTTTGCTGTTGAGTTTGGATCCTGTATGGATCCCCCTACGGGAATGTGCCCCTCTTTCTCTGGAAAAATACATCCTAGTGATTCCACCATCGAAATTGGATGAGATGTGTCTCAAAATGACCGCCTTGGTCTACTAGGAAATGGGTCGGAATGATTTCCCTGAATATGGCCTGATGCTCACTCTAGAACCCCAAATGTATCCGTCAAAAGTGTTGCATGTCCAAGTCTGGAAAATGTGCCCCAGTTGATTACTCCATCGGAATATGATGAGGAAATAGGAAAAATATGCACCTTTCCTTCCTCTCAAATGGGTCGAAGGTAAATCTCAAAATTCTCCCTGGATGGGATAAGTCGACTAAAAATCCTCTCAGAAGCTGCGCCCTCACTCTGGATGAATGCGCCCTTACTGCTGAACACTGTGTAAATATTTTTGAAGAACAATGGAATACTTTAATGATCTCCCCAGTGACTAGGGTGTGTCTCTCAACACCAAAATCAACCAACTGGTGTCTTCCTCCTAGAATCCATTGAACTACCTCTCCTGAGATGCGCCTCTTCTCCTGAATGACAAGTCATAATCTGCATAATGATGAGGTTGCTTACCCTTCCTTTATAGCTTTCCAAAACCCTAAATCACTATTGAAACCCTAATTCAGTGTTGACTTCCAAAACCCTAAATCACTACTGAAACCCTAATTCATTGTTGACTTCTATTTTTAGACCATATTGACTTAAAAGCATTTTTTACCCTTTTTAGCTCAATGTCACTTTCTGAATATAACACTGGTGACTGAGGTGACCTCTAGTGACCCTGTTTACCCCTTTCTGGCCCTGGCTATAGTCTAACGTGGTGGTTTAGACCATTACACCTCCTCTCTGGAACTCCTATTTGGAAAGGGACATTACATGAGCCCTAAACGAAGATCGTATGAAAAAGTTACGACCCCAGGAAGTTAATGTACTAACTTACCCCAGTGGGGCCCACATGAATTTTGGCGCTTCATCTCCCATGGTTAGGTTTTTGGATGTCTAGGGTTTTGGAATTCATATTTATTGTAAAAAGGCCTTTAGAGCCTCATTGTACTCATTTTTTTTCGAATGAGCACAGTTGTTACATATCTTCTCAGAGATAAGCCACCACCATCCCAACAAGCTTGTTTTCCACTGCATTTTATAGTTTCAACTTATTTCCTAAGTTAATAGAAACCAAATTTACTGTATCTTTGTTGTTTTATCGCATACATGTTATATGTTTCTATATTAAAGAATAATAATAATCTTCATCCAATTCGTTCTGCTCATAAAATATGGATCAGTGGTATCAGAGTGACCTGCTCCTTATCATTTATAATGCATGTCCCCAAAGAGGTCAGAGTACAAAGAATTGGGGCTTGAGATTGTTTCTCTTGAGGACAAAAGCTCTCACACACCCAACTCAATGGTGTGCTCAAACCCCCTGTCAGGTGGTCTCCCTAGTGGAATTGCCTCAAAGACCTACTGATGTCATCCCAATAAATCCTTGATCTATGTATGGTACTATTGTCTACCCTCTGAATCCTTCCGCGTAGTGATCAAACACTCGGCGGCATATTCTACTTCCCAATGTTTGAATATCCTCTCCATCCTCTTGGCTGAAACTGTCCTGGGTGCTCCCGTCGACATACCTCTTAGGACAACCTTCTTCCCTTCATGGTCTCTGAATCCCATCTCCAAGGTTTGGTAATTGGTGGTGATTTTTCCCAAGGTAATCATCCATTGGACTCCCAACACCACATCTGTGTCAGATAGGTCAACCACATAAAATGTATCTCTCATTGTATAGTTGCCTAACTTTACCTCCAAGTCTAGAACTCTGTCTAGACACTCAACTAAGTGGCCATCTTCTACTACAATGTCAAACCCCTCAAACTCCTTTTTCTGAAGTGCCTGTATCAATACTAGTGAAGCGTCAATGAAGTTGTGGGTGGCCCCACCATCAATCAGGGTGATTACCCGTTGCCCTCGAATAGTCCCTCTGATCTAGAGGGTATCATACCTAGGAACACTAGAAAGGGTCGCTATGACTCCTCCCTTTGCTGGTTTCCTCCTGTTAGCATGCAACTGTG
The DNA here is from genome assembly GCA_900067695.1 of Picea abies. Taxonomy (NCBI): domain Eukaryota; kingdom Viridiplantae; phylum Streptophyta; class Pinopsida; order Pinales; family Pinaceae; genus Picea; species Picea abies. Next base: position 12,217 of record CBVK0101163870.1, read on the forward strand.
AACCAATGTCACAAATCCATGATACCACCACTCGTGTGCCTCACCCTCCAAGTGTAAGGTTGCAAAACTTAAGGCCTCTGTCTCGGTCATCTGGTTGAGCTTGTAGTATGTGTCTAGCTTCTGTACCCAAGCTCTAGTAGTGCATTTGAGCAATCTATAGAAAGAAGTTATGGTGATTTTACCAAATTTTTGGATGAAATCCATGTTATGCTCCTGTTGTTGTTGCGGTCCTCCCCTTTGTATCTCTTTGGGACAGTTCCTCAGTCTGAGTCCACAGTACTCGACTAGGGTCATGTCCTGGTGGAAGTCATGACCCAATGTTGCATACTCCTTCCTATACTCTGCAATGTCCTTTGCATGAGTGGTTTTCCTTTGTGCTATCAGTGGCGGTGCGGCTATCAGGGGTGCACTCTGGAAACTGGGAAACAAGGTTTTGGAAATCCTACTCACAGAGGTGTATGTGTGAGAGGGTGATTGGGATCTACTTCCTACTCCTGAGTTCCCCTATGGTGCATGCTGGAGTTGTGTGTCTGGTGTGCCCACTCTAGCCAATCTATCAACCACCTGTGCCAAGGACTAAGACATGGTCCATTGAATAGCTAACATATCGTTGATAACCTACATGAAAGTTGTCTCTGGATCTACGCGGGCCTTGCCACTGCCCTCTAGTCACTCATATATATCTCCTAACATCCTCTCTGCCTCACGCTCTTCCCTTCTATCTACTTCTCTGTGTGCCTCTTCCTCTTCCTCTGAGCTAGGAGGGAAAGAAATAAAGTCAAGCCTATCAATTCTTTCCTTATTCATATTATAAGTGACATATTCATCACCTATGTGTTCATGGCCCTCTGGGTATTCTGCTGCACTCATTGTCTTTAGTCACAAGCTGGCAGGACTAAAGATCTGATACCACTATAATGTTCCTGACTTGGCTAGTCTAGGAAACACTACTAATGTGTGTGTAGGATTAATCGTTTACAACATATAAATGATCATACAAATAACAAGTGTGACAAAGGAATGCAGAGTTTATATTATGATATCTTTGTGGATTACAAAATGACCGAATGCGGCTGAATAAACTAACAATACTCGAAGAGATCAACAGACAAAGGATCTTATCCAGAATACACAAAAGCAACTAAAAGATAATATGCAAAATATGGGAGCAATGTGGAATCAATGGATGTGTTGGGACCATGGCAGCTCTGACGGTAACTGCTGGAAGTCTGGAAAGTTCGCCCTGGGAGATGTACTTCACAGAATGGCCTGGAAACTATCCCAAATGATGTGCCCTACTCTAGTCCTTAGTACTGGTAACTTTCGGACCCTTTTGTTGTTGAGTTTGGATCCTGTATGGATCCCCCTATGGGAATGTGCCCCTCTTTCTCTGGCAAAATGTGTCCTAGTGATTCCACCATCGGAATTGGATGAGATGTCTCTCAAAATGACCGCCTTGGTCTACTGGGAAATGGGTCGGAATGATTTCCTTGAATATGGCCTGATGCTCGCTCTAGAACCCCAAATGTATCCGGCAAAAGTGTCGCATGTCCAAGTCTGGAAAATGTGCCCCAATTGATTACTCCATCGGAATATGACGAGGAAACAGGAAAAATATGCGCCTTGCCTTCCTCTCAAATGGGTCAAAGGGAAATCTCAAAATTCTCCCTGGTTGGGATAAGTCGATTAAAACCCCTCTCAGAAGCTGCACCCTCACTCTAGATGAATGTGCCCTTGCTGCTGAACACTGTGTAAATATTTTTGAAGAACGATGGAATACTTGAATGATCTCCTCGGTGACTAGGGTGTGTCTCTCAACACCAAAATCAACCAACTAGTGTCTTCCTCCTGGAATCCACTGAACTACCTCTCCTGAGATGCGCCTCTTCTTCTGAATGACAAGTCATAATCTGCATAATGATGAATTAGGTTGCTGACCCTTCCTTTATAGCTTTCCAAAACCCTAAATCACTGTTGAAACCCTAATTCAGTGTTGACTTCCAAAACCCTAAATCACTACTGAAACCCTAATTCATTGTTGACTTCTATTTTTAGCCCATATTGACTTAAAAGCATTTTTTACCCTTTTTAGCTCAATGTCACTTTCTAAATATAACACTGGTGACTGAAGTGACCTCTAGTGACCCTGTTTACCCCTTTCTGGCCCTGGCTATAGTCTAACGCGGTGGTTTAGACTAGTAAGCCTCCTCTTTGGAACTCCTATTTGGAAAGGGACATTACATGAGCCCTAAACAAAGATTGTATGAAAAATTTATGACCCCGGGAAGTTAATGTACTAACTTACCCCAACGGGGCCCACATGAATTTTGGTGCTTCATCTCCCATGGTTAGGTTTTTGGATGTCTAGGGTTTTGGAATTCATATTTATTGTAAAAAGGCCACTAGAGCCTCATTGTACTCATTTTCTTTCAAATGAGCACAGTTGTTACATATCTTTTCAGAGATAAGCCACCACCATCCCAACAAGCTTGTTTTCCACTGCATTTTACAGTTTCAACTTATTTCCTAAGTTAATAGAAACCAATTTTACTGTATCTTTGTTGTTTTATCACATACATGTTATATGTTTATGTATTAAAGAATAATAATAATCTTCATCCAATTCGTTCTGCTCATAAAATCTGGATTAGTGGTATCAGAGCGACCTGCTCCTTGTCATTTATAATGCATGTCCCCAACGAGGTCAGAGTACAAAGAATTGGGGCTTGAGATTGTTTCTCTTGAGGACAAAATCTCTCGCACACCCAAGCAACCTCTGATGGCAGGTCAAAAGAAATTAGATGGGACAGGAGATCCTTTCAAAATGTTGCTCGAGGAAGCCCTTACGCAACAGAGGAACGAAATGATGGATAATTTTGCACAAATCCTTCAACGACTACCAACAGGGGATGCATCTTGCTCAAGCAGTAGCGCCGCCCCTTTCAAGGTACAAATCAACTTTGATATTCCTATATTTGAAGGATAGATAGATTGAAACTCCGTAGACAAATGGTTGAATTTGCTAGAAAGGTATTTTTTTGTTCATAACTTATCAAATAGAGGAAATATTACTTTTGCGCTCTTCAAAGCCATTCCCCATGTAAAATATTGGTGGGAGACATTCTTTGAGTAGAAGGAAACAAAAGAGCCCTCATTATTTACATTCGTGGTCACCAGGGAGTCATTCAAGGATGCTATTAAAGAATAGTACTACCCTGTCAGAAGTTATGATGACTTGTATACAAAATGGACCACACTACGGTAGGAAAGGCACCAATTTGTGCCAGAGTTTACAAATATCTTCCATACCTTGCAGACCAAGATGGGTATCAAATATTCTGAGTGACATCTGACACTCAAGTATTGTGGTGGTCTGCATAGATACGTCAAGGCCGAAATGAATTTTCTAGACATCTCGTCCTTGGGCGCGACCTACCAATATGTCGTCAAAATTGAGAAGAAGCTCAAACAAAAGATGCGGAAATTTGGGCCAGGAAATCCCTCACAGCAAAAGTAGGGACAAGGTAGCCCCAACCCGCAGAACAAAGGACAGAGAAAATATGGAAAACTTTAGGACCACCAACCTAAGCTGCAGACAAAGAGGGACACCGGAAAGACAAAGAAAGATACCGAGAAGTGGTGTGACTTCCATAAGAGTCCCTGGCACAACACTATTGATTATCGCTCAAAGTAGTCACTGGTGACTGAGTTGAAAGCCTCTGATTTAGATGCGGGGTCAGACTCTGAGTCTGAACTAGAAAGGTGAAAATGGATCATTGATGCAGAACCCAATTCCACCATTGCCACTACCAAGTTCGAGCCTAGTGAACCAAATGAGCTAGAGGAAGGTGAGTGCATTTTTCATTCACTAATGTGGGTGAAGGGAACCCCACTACACTTCATCGTTGATAGCGGTAGTCAGAAGAACCTCATCTCAGTAGATGACAACAAGCGGCTATCCATGTTGACAACATCACACCCACATATTGACACCATTGGATGACTCTGCCAAGGAAGCGACCTCCATGTCAGCCTGTCATACAACATCAAGCCCTTCAAAGAAGAGGTAATATGTGACGTTTCTCTTCTTGAAGTTTTTGATGTTCTTTTGGGACAACCTTATTTATGGAAACGTCATGTTGTATATGAATCTAGGCCTGGTAGTGTTATTATTAATTTGAACGGGAAATTGTATAGGATACATGTGGTGATGCCACCTAGTGCTATTTCCTTGATCTCTGCCAAGCAATGCAAGAAGGTCATCTCACAAACTGGGAAGTTTTTCTTCTTCGTGATTCTCTCTCAGAACAAGCGGAAGATTGAAGCCACATCGAGGACCTCCACAACCAACCTCTCCATACAACTAACGCAAGTTGATAAGGTCATGGAGGAATACCAAGATATCTTCTCCTCATTGACTGGGGTACCTCTTCACTATCAGGTCAAGCATCCCATCGATTTGACCCACGACGCACTGCTACAAAAATGACTAGGATTCGTTCTCGCCTGCATCATGTATTCCCAAGGATGAGAAAGGATTTGTTCATTTACCCACAAAGATGATCAAATCAAACCTAAAGAGGAAGGACTTGCACAGGGAGGAAAGACAGTAGAAGCCCTGTCTCCCCAACAAAAAATACCTCGAAGAAGGGGTAGGCCAAGGAAGAACAAGGAAGTCGGGGAATCCTGATTTTCAGAAGAGTCGCGTGCTAGATCGGTGGCCGAGGAACGACTCATCAACGCCATCCGGCTAGAGCTTGTTGGAGGATCGAGCCGCGAAGGTAGGAGTAGAACAAGGGAAATGGATACAAGAGGAGCGAATGATCAAGATCCATATTAGCAATTAATGTAGGCAAAGTTGGCTATCACTAAACTCTACTAGGAAAACATGGAGTTGAGGCGGAAACTAGCGATAAAGACTATGGAAGCGTCAACAGCGTAAGGTCGTGAAGGGAACGTGGCATGGCTAAAAGTAAAATTCAGAGAGGTGCAAGACACCATTGTACAACTGTGAGAATCACAGAGGCTATCAGAGGAAAGGCATACAAATAATTCTCATTGAATTCCTAGGCCAGATTTAGCTCTAGTTGATCCGCCCATCGAAGATTTAAGGAAAACTTTGTGCACTTTGCGTAACTGGTCTAGTGGGATTGTGTAAAGCTCTTGTTTCATGTAGGCATGTTCCAGATGTATAGGTCAATTCCTACCAGGTCTTGGTCTTCAAGGTCAATGTCAGGGTCTCCAATGTCCATTCCTAGATTGGTTGGGAGAGTGATATTAGTGGGAATGATCAAAGGATCTTGGTTTGGAGGTGGAAGATCCACTGATTTACCTTTGGAGTTAAATAAGGGAGTTGATTCTGGCAGAGAAGTCTAGGGATTGAGGTGATTCTCTGGGATCTGTTGTAGGGCTTCAAAGGAGTTGCTGGTATAGGGGCCAGATGGGGTAGGAGGGGTCGCTTTTCTTGTTGGTTGCTTGTGGCAGCCAATGAGTTGAGTGTAACCATCCTTGGCTTTGTCAGAAACTGCAGGATAAGCCTTGCTAGCGCTATTAAGAGGGCATTCATGAAAGATATGTCCATGTTCATGACATTTCCTGCAGCGGAACGGTATGTTTTCATAGTCTAGGGTTTGAGACCATTCCTCATCGTGATATTCTAGATTTGTGGCGCCACAAAGGGGTTTGGAAATAATAAGATAAACACATATATGGGAATAGGAAGTGTACCTTCTTTGTCTTGTGGCTTATGAAGATTTGACGTAGACTCCAATTGTATTGTCGATGCTTGCTAGGATTTCCTGCACCCAGAATTCTTGGGGTAAGGAGTAGAGTCGTAACTAGACTAGATCATATGTGACGCATTCCTTCACCAGACTCAACTTTTCTGTCGAGAAATGAAGGAAGAGCCCTGCCAAGTTGTAGAATTATGGGCCTCCTTAAAATATTTGGTTGTGGTCTTCTAGATTATGTAAGATGATGACAAAGAAGCCTTTGGAGCCTAGTTGTAAATCATAGTGACCTTTGAGTTTCCACCAGTGTTGAATCCATTTCACTAGGTCCCTTTTTGAGGGCCAAAAACCCAGAAATTTCCTATCAGTACGTAATCTCACATGTATTGCTTTTGATCTTCTAATCTGAGTGTGTTTATCACATATTTGGAGGTCATAGGTGCCCACTTCCTAGATCAGGAGCAACAATCTTGTTGTAAAAAGGGCCAACACCCTTAAATTACATTAAAAGCAATAACTGGTGAAAATTACATGTGTATGTCCCTCTGTATGACTCTCTGCAAGGCAGACACCTGTGAAACACTTCCTCGCCTTCCCCAATTCCACTCCATTGTTACTGCGTTTGTGTGAAACAAAAGCTTGTTTTGATAGGCGGATGGGACCCCGACATCTGGGGGAAACTCTACACCGTTTTCATCTATGATTTCTCGTCTGCTAGGTGGAGCCGCGGCGCAAACATGCCGCTGGTTACAATATCTGGCGCTTGCTCTGTGTCCCCGGAAGGACTCATTTACGTTGCCGGTGGAACGGAAGATGATGAAACTGCTCTGCGAGAAGCAGCAGTTTACAATGTAGAGGAAGACGAGTGGAAGCTTCTTCCTGATATGAGCCAGGAGCGGGATCCCTGCTTTAGTGTTTTCATTGACGGGAAATTCTTCGTTATCGGTGGTTTCAATGCTGAGTCGGTTGATGGATTGGAGCGGAATGATGGAAGTTTACGATCCAGAAAAAGGGGCGTGGAGCACGCTTCAGAATATGTGGACGGTCCGCAATGGGGAACGCCCGACGGGCTCTTCTATGGATGTGCGGTTGGTTCATCCGACGGGCTCTTGTATTGGTTCCAGAACGAGCAAGGAGTGATGGTATATGATTCCAAGGAAAACGTTTGGAGGGTGGTGGGTTCTCTTCCAGAAACCCTTGGAACGATCAACTGTTGCGTAGTGCGGCGTGACAGATTTTTTGTTGAAGCCTCCACCGAGGGTACTGGCCGTGATAATTTTTTCTACATGTTGAAGCCTCCGCAACACGAATTCTTTGGAGAGTGGGATGTCATTCCCATTACGATGCCCCAACACTCTCACGTGGACTGTGATCAGTGTTTTCTCTCTGCCGTTACTATTGAGATTTAAAACTAAAATCATAATGTTTAGCATGTCAAGTCTGGATCACCGCTAAAAGAATACATAAGTGACTGAACTCGGGTATGAAAATTTATTACATTCGTGCTTTAAAAAGGTAGTTATTATAGACATTTGTTCGATATAATGAGATTTTCTACTGCAAGGGATTCGATTGAACAAGCCTGGTTAAAAAATCCAATTACTTTCAACATTTCAAGCATTTCCAGAATTCAATCTCAGTTTAAATTTAGGGCAATCTACATTTCCCGCTTAAATTTAGGGCAATCTACATTTCCAGCTTGGTTGGATAGCTAAATTTTCAAATTTAAAGTAATACAATTTTTAAAAAGGAGTTGTATATACAACTAAAGTGCCTTAATGCTTTCTTGTAGTGTAGTGGATCTCAACTCTTCTCTTAGTTCTTCATTTAAAAAGGATACCATTCTCAAATTCTTCTCTAAGTTCTACATTTCAAAATGGATTCCATTCTCAAATCCTATGGCTTATATTTTTTAATAGAGATAGTAAAATATTTGATACTATCACGGACACTCTAACAAATTAAAAAAACAAATATATAAAATATAACTAACTTATAACTAAGTTTTTCTAAATATATTTTGAAACATAGTTTTAGATTTTGCTTGAGAATTATTTTGTTTAATTAATAACTAAATATGAATAGTAATTTGAGTTAATTAAGCTGAAAGGCGTACACCTATTGATAATGGGTACATTTAATACGTACTTCTACGACTCTCTTTCTTCGTTTTTCGACAAAAAAGTTCAGTCTAGATCAAATCTTTAGAAGAAACAAAACAAAGAAGGTACACTGCCTATGATTTTATATGTGTTTATCTTAATATTTTCAAACTCCTTCCTAGTGCCATAACTCTCGAATATCACGATGAGGAATGGTCTCAAACCCTAGACTATGAGCACATACTGTTCCGCTGCAGGAAATTCCCTGAACATGGCCATCTCTTTCATGAATTCCCTCTTAGTAACGTTAGCAAGGCAAATCCCGCACGCTCTGACAAAGCCAAGGATGGTTACACTCAAGTCACTGGCCACCGTAGGAAACTAACAAGAAAAACGACCCCTCCTGCCCCGTCTAGCCCCTATACCAACAAATCCTTTGAAGCCCTACATCAGATCCTAGAGAATCACCTCAACCCCTCAAATTCACCTTTTGAATAAGCTTCCTCCTCGAACTCCAAAGGTAAATCAATGGATCTTCCACCTTATAACTAATATCCTTTGATCATTCCCTCTGATACCACTATGCCAGCCAGTATAGGAATAGACAGTGGGGACCTTGACATTTACCTCGAAGACCAAGACCTAGCAGGAATTGACTTGATACATCTGGAACAGGCCTACAAGAAACAAGAGCTTTACACAATCCCACCAAACCAATTATGCAACGTGCATAAATTTTTCCTTAAATTTTCAGTGACCGGATGAGCCAAAGATAACTCTGGCCTAGGGGTAGAAAACCAAAACAACAACTCATCCAAGAAATAGGCCACTTCTTGGTAAACTCAGGATAGATCCACCTAATCTCAGACAACTTTCCCCCTCTCCAAACCTCACCCTCATCATGAAGCTTCTCGCATGGAACATCAGAGGTCTCGATTGACATAGCAAGAAATGCATGTTATGGGAAAGGATCATGAAAGATCAACCAAATATTCTCTTTTTACAAGAAACGAAATCCATAAGAGATGAAGTTATTCGAATTCTCACAAAATTTTGGAAGTAAGAAAGAGTCATGGAAATCGACGCAATTGGTACAGCAAGGGGCCTTGCCATACTTTGGAAACCTTCCACTATCTTGATGGAGAGTTTTTTTACCTACAAATGAACCATCTTAGCCTCCTACAAGAACATTGGATCGAACAAACCTGGATTTTTATCAAATGTGTATGGTTTGGACACTCAAAGAGACAAGGCATCCTTTCTCCACCACCTAGAATGGATCACCAATCACATAGAAAATCAATGTTGGATCCCGGGGGAAGATTTCAACATGATATGTGACCTGGAGGAAAAAAAAGTGGGCACTCGAAGATTAGACAACAATAACATGCAATTCCAAGGCATCATTGACATGCTAGGCCTCATCGACATGGAGATGATAAATGGACCCTTTTTCAAAAAGAAGATCAGGTGCACAACAGGTCTCCTATCATCTTGACCAATTCCTCATCTCTGAATATTTGATGATGGAAGGTCTCACTTCGCATGCCTCAATCATCAATGCACCAGGATTAGACCATTGGCCAATTCTTCTCAGAATGGTTATGAGTGGAACATCAGGAAAGAATCATTTTAGCTTCAAAAAATTCTTGTTAAATCACCCATATTTCCAAGAAAACATTGAACAATGGTGGCATGAAATTGCGATTCCTAGAGGCACTCCCATGCACAAATTCCAGATGAAGTTAAAAAATCTCAAGCAACGCCTAAAAATATGGAATACATCCACCTTTGGGAACATATTCCAACCCCAAGAGTTCTTGAACCAACAAATACAGACCCTGCAACAACAAATAAGGCAACAGGGCCTCACTAGCCCTCTAAAAGAACATGAGGCTAGCTTAAATAAGCAGATGGTTGAGAGACAGGCACACGAATAAATCCTATGGAGACATAAATCACTCATCAAGTGGCTCAAAAAGGGGGAGAAAATTCCAAGTTCTTCCATAGATCGATTCTTCATCAACGACACATTAACCACATCTCTCACCTCTCGATGGACCAAGGCATAGAAATTCAATGACATGAAGACAAAGAACATGAGCTATTCTCTTATTATAGACAACTTCTTTATGAACCCCCAATTTACTACACTCAAGCCATAGACAAAATCACAAAGTACATTCCAAAGAATGTTAATGGAGAAACAAATGAGTCTTTGATGCGGCCAATCACACAGGAAGAATTGGCTCAAGTCTTTAAAGATACGCCCATCAACAAATCCCCTGGGCCCGACGGATTCACAACCAATTTCTTTCACCACTGTAGGGATATGATTAGAGAGGAATTTTGGGAAATCATTGAGGATTCAAGGAGTTCCGGAAAGGTTCTATGGGCTCTCAATGCCACTTTCCTCACTCTTATCCCAAAAGAGGAAAAATTCACTCATCTGAAAAAATTCAGATAGATAGCACTTTGCAATGTGATCTACAAACTCCTCATGAAGGTTATTTCCCAGAACCTCAAGAGAATTCTTTTGTTTATCATCTCCCAAGAACAATCTGATTATGTGGAGGGTAGGCAGATCTTGGACAGTATCATTTTAGCACATGAGGTGATTCATTCTCTCCGAACCACCAAATATCCAGGTATGCACCTTAAAATTGATCTCTCTAAAGTTGTTGACAAACTCAGTTGGAACTATATGAATTCCACCCTTCTTTCCTTTGGCTTCGACCATTGTTGGGTCTCTTGGATTGTTAATCTCACTTCTCCCCCTCTAGAGGCATCATACAAGGTGATCCACTCTCACCCTTTCTTTTTATCATTATGGCAGAGGGTCTCAACTGCTCAATCAATGTCACCATATCCAATCATACACTATCGGGTCATTCCCTACATGGCCTCTCTCCACCCATATCCCATAGTAAATTTGTGGACGACACCTTAATGATGTGGCTCCCCATAGTTCTGGAAGCCATCTGCATCCACTACATCATACAAACATTATGTGAAGCCTTTGGCATGGACATCAATCAAGAAAAATCTCAAATATTCTTCTTCAACACACCCCTCCCGGTGCAAATCCATATCACTCATCTCTTGGGGTTCACCCAAAGCTCCATTTCATTCAAGTATCTCGAAATTCCACTCATTCATAAATCTTTGAGGAATACCTCATGGGAGCATCTCATGTCTAATCTTAGGAAAAATTTATCCTCTTACACTTTCTGCTCCCTCAATATCCTTGGTCGATTCATTTTCTTAAGTCTGTACTTCAAGCTCTCCCCATTTACTCCTTTTCATCCCTTTCAGCTCAAATCTTCATTCTAAAATCCATCTGAAACCTACAGAGGAACTTCTTATGGAAGGGCACCAAAGGAGGACAAAAAGGGGCTCTAGTAATTTGGATGAAAACCTGCAGGACAGAGCACATGGGAGGAATAACACTTAGAGATCCATCAACTCTCAACAAGGTCTTAAGCACAAAAATATGGTGGTGGTAGTTAAATAATCCCATAGACCTCTAGGTGCGCTTATGGAGAAGGAAATACACATCCACCACTTTGGAGGAGAATATGGTCAGATGGAACGGACACTGTCCAGGGTCTTTAATTTGGAATGCATCCAAGAAAAACAATAGGGTAATAATGGACCACCCGTTCTGGGAAATACAAGATGGTAACTCTGCCTCCTTCTGGAATGACTCCTGGAAACAACTGCTTGTCCTCAACCAGGATCCTATAGTGATTGAATATAAAATTCAAATGAAAAGTGGAGGGCTTGTTAAGGTTTCATATTACTGGAATCATAATGAAATGTGGGAGAGTTGGCGTAGTTGGAAATCTACCCATGATGACCTTAATATTCCCCCTCAGGTGAATCTTCAGCCTTATTTAGAAAAATTCAAATCGGATGGGGTCACTCCATGAAGGGTACCTTCAACGTCAAAGAAGCCTACTATCTCAGTGCAGGACACAACTAAATCCAAAAATATCCGGCTTTGGATAAAATATGTGGATCCCATCTCTTGCCTGAGATCAACACCTTCCTCTAGTGGTCGCACACCACAGCATTCTCACTTGGGACAATTTAAGAAAAGGGGCCTTAATAGGACCTTCATGGTGTCCTCTATGAGGCAAAGAGGAGGAAACTAAAAATCACCTCCTCAACTTATGTCCCTTTAGTTCACAGATTTGGGATCAGTGCACCATCATCATGAGAGCATCAAACATAAACCACACCAGCCTTAGGGAAACCATTGAAGGATGGAGAAATAAGTCTTTCACTCTCCCATCCTCAATCGTGTGTGGCAAATTCTTCCTGTATTCATTCTATGGCAGTTGGGGAATGAGAGGAATCATCCCATATTCAAATCCACTCCCCTCAGATGGCAAGCAAACTCATAAAAAAATCATCTTAACATCAAGGAAAACATAAACTTACACCCATGGATGGACTTCAAAATGACCTGCCCTCCTCAAGAGAAACTCATTCTTAACACTTGTCAACTATGACTTACCCCCGCCACTCGAACTCATTCTTAACACTTGTCAACTATGACTTACCCCCGCCACTCCCAAGATCACTCCCAGACTCTTAGGCCAAGAAAGTCCCTCCCACTGGCAACCTCTGGAGGAAGGTTACTTCAAAATCAACTTTGACGGTGCGTCCAAAGGCAATACGGGCCCCATAGGTTTCAGAGCTTCTATACGTAAGAACAAAGGATATATCCTTCTTCTAATTGTGGAGAAGATCCGGAACGGGTCTCCCTGAGATGGAGACTAATCAATGGACTAGTTCAGATCAAAAATATGCTTTAGCCACACCTGGTGATCATTCCCTCCCATGTTCAAAGAAAATAAAATCAAGTCATGGAAAAACTGGTGAATTTCATAGTTGACTTGAAGGAAGGGGGCTTCTGTTGGCTTTCCTCCTGGGTCACCCCATTGTAAGCGCATGCATGGACCAAGCCCTGAGCACTGATCACTTCCTAAATGCGGTGTCGCGAAGATAATGCCCACAACCCTGGCAAGCATACACTTGGCATCATCCAGTCATGTGCCTTGCCACTTATACAACACCACAATATATTTATGACGGGAGTTAAATCGAGGCAGTTCATTCTCTAGGCAGCTTACCCACACCATCTCCCCCACATAGGTGAGGTTATGACGATGCAACTCCTCCACACAGGCGATGTTATGTCGATGGGATGCTACCCCAACAGGTCTCATCATGTGAATAGGTACCCCTGACTATATCTCTCGGTCGTGGGTTATCCCGTTCACCCTTACCTTTCGTCTCCTACACTTCTAAGCTTCTACCCTGATATTTGATCCCTTCTCCAATGTGTCGATCCCGTCTCGCTGAATTTTATTTCCCCTCCTCTCCTCTGCATCCTCCTGATGCTGAGGAAAAGAGGAAAGTCGAAGAGAGGGTCTCACTAATATAATCCTCAGGGGCGTGGTTGTCACCATAAAACAAACTTGCAACCTCCCTCTCCTCACTCATCCACCTTGGACCTTCCTACTCTGTACTCCCCCTGGGCATACAGGGTCGAGGAAATTCTCTTGGTTACGCACCCAAAGTCAAGGAGGAAGTTCCTTGGACCCAGTTGCCACCTTTCTGCCCGACCTCTTCGATTCCATCGTCACCCCCACTTCCACCTTCACCTCCACCTTCCTCTTCACCTCCGCCTCAGTCTCCTTGTGCATGTTGTGATGAAAATTTGGAGCTTCAGAATGCAATTGAAACCATCGAGTGACTAGTCTTTGAGGTTCGACGCAGCATGGCAGATTTGTTGCTCAGATACGATCTATGGGAACGCCGATATGAACACCTTGAGGCATTTATTTCTTCTCTTCTTCACACAACTCTGGCTCCAAGGATAGCGGCCACGGTCATGATGCCAGCGAAAAATACAGGAGGGAAACCAACCCATTTGGATCCGGATTCAAAATGCCGACAGGTTTTCTAATGTCATTGTTTGTCAATGTCGTTATGGTTTACCTCTTTCGTTTTAGCCCTACATGGAGCTTAACTTTCTAAGGTGAATTTTTTACCGAAGATACCTTGATAAGTCATATGACTACCTTTTTAAAGCACAAATGTAATAAATTTTCATACCCGAGTTCAGTCACTTATGTATTCATTTAGCGGTGATCCTGGCGTGATATGCTAAACATTTTTAGTTTTAAATCTCAAAAGTAACGGCAGAGAGAAAAAACTAATCACAGTCCACGTGAGAGTGTTGGGCATCGTAATGGGAGTGGCATCCCACTCTCCAAAGAATTCGTCTTGCGCTACTACTATAAGAGGAGGCTTCAACATGTAGAAAAAATTATCACGGCCAGTACCCTCGACGGAGGCTTCATCAAAAAATCTGCCACACCACGCTACGCAACAGTTGATCCTTCCAAGGGTTTCCGGAAGAGAACCTGCCGCCCTCCAAACGTTTTCCTTGGAATCATATACCATCACTCGCTCGTTCTGGAACCAATAGAAGATGCCGTCGGATGAACCAACCGCACATCCATACAGTCGAGGGCGTTCCCCATCGCGGACCGTCCACATATTCCGAAGCATGCTCCATGCCCCGTTTTCTAGATCGTAAACTTCCGCATTCTGCTCCAATCGATCAACTGACTCAGCATTGAAACCACCGATAACGAAGAATTTCCAGTCAATGAAAACACCAAAGCAGGGATCCCTCTCCTGGCTCATATCAGGAAGAAGCTTCCACTTGTCTTCCTCTACATTGTAAACTACTGCTTCTCGCAGAGCAGTTTCATCATCTTCCAATCCACCGGGAACATAAATGAGTCCTTCCGGGGACACGGAGCAAGCGCAAGATATTGTAACCAGTGGCATGTTTGTGCCGCTGCTCCAGCTAGCAGATGAGAAATCATAGATGAAAACGGTGTAGAGTTTCCCCCAGACATCGTGGTCCCATCCGCCTATCGAAACAAGCTTTTGTTTCATACACATGAATCAAAAACTGTAGAACAGTAGGAGCGTCAGTACAACGATATTGCTGGAGCTCGATCAAACATATACACTGCTCGAAAATCCCAAGCTTTTTTCTGTCTTGATAGAACTGGGGGTTGTTCACCGCCGCCTGCGAGTTTCTACAGACAGCTGCGAGGTTGTTGTGGGATGTGTAAGGCACTATTTGCGAGGTTGTTGTGGGATGTGTAAGGCACTCTTAGCAGACATTGTATACCTAAGTCCCTTGGAAGATCCGGAAAAAGGTCTATAGTCAATGGCACTACCCACTAACCTAGTACAAACTGATACTATTGGAGGGGAGAATGAATATGAAAGTAGCGATAGAATTTCACATCCCACCGATTGCCTTTATATAATTAAGGTTCCTAGTTAAATTTCACATCCCAACCATGCCTTTTATATAGTTAAGTTCTCTAGTTAAATCATTGAACCTTATTTTAAAAGGTGAAGTGTCATCTTTATAATGTGAGGATTTAGAGCCTTTAAGTCGGCCAGGTTGATCTTAGGTGAAGAATTGAACGTGTGATATAGGTTGATTTTTTTTTTAGAATTAAATTTGTTATTTTGAAAGTTAAAGCACATCTTTGGAGACTCTACATTAACCAATTAAACCCTTAAAAAATATACCTTCAACCTCGACGACGGGTACCTTTAACCTCAAAGAAGCCTACTATCTTAGTGCAGGACATGACTATCTTCCAAAATATCCGGCATGGAATAAAATATGGGGATCCCATCTCTGGCCCAAGACCAACACCTTTCTCTGCTGGTCGCGCACAACATTCTCACTTGGGACTATTTAACAAAAAGGGGCTTCATAGGACCTTCATGGTGTCCTCTATGCTGCAATGAGGAGGAAACTAAAAATAACGTCCTCAACTTATGTTTCTTCAGTTCGCAATTTGGAGAGCATCGAACATAAGCCGCACTAGCCTCAGGGAAACCATTGAAGGATGGAGAAACTTAATCTTTCACTCTCTGATCCTCAATTGTGTGTGACAACTTATTCCTAGATTCATTCTATGACAGTTGGGGAAAGAGAAGAGACGAATCGTCCCATATTCAAATACAGTCCCTTAAGATGGCAAGCAATCTCATAAAAAAATCAGCTTAACATCAAGGAAACAATAAACTTACACCCATGGATGGATTTCAAAATGACCTACCCTCCTGAAGAGCAACTCATTCTTAACGCTTGTCAACTACGACTTACCCCCGCCCCTCCCAAGATCACTCCTAGACTCTTAGGCCAAGAAAGTCCATCCCAGTGGCAGCCTCTGGAGGAAGGTTACTTCAAAATCAACTTTGATGGTGCGTCCAAAGGAAATCTGGGCCCAACAGGTTTCAGAGCTTCTATACGTAAAAACAAAGGGTATATCCTTCTTCTAATCGTGGTGAACTTGGGGGACAACACCAACAACATAGCCAAACTATGAGGCAAACTCAATTGCCTCCAAGCAACCCTTGATCAAGGTCTCAAGCTTCTCATTGTGGAAGGGGATTCATAGATCATTATTAACCTCCTCTCACACCTCCTCAATGGAGCATATCTGGAACGGGTCTCCCCGAGATGGAGACTAATCAATGGACTAGTTCAGATAAAAAATATGCTTCACCACACCTGGTGATCATTCCCTCCCATGTTCAAAGAAAATAAAATCAAGTCGTGGAAAAACTGTTGAATTTCAGAGTTGACTTGAAGAAAGGGGACTTCTGTTGCAACCCTGCTTTCCTCCTGGATCACCCCATTGGAAGCACATGCATGTTCCAAGCCCTGAGCACTGATCACTTCCTGGATGAGGTGTCTCGAAGATAATTCCCACAACCATGGAAAGCATACACTTGGCATCATCCAGTCATGTGCCTTGCCACATATACAACACCACAATCTATTTATGACGGGGGTTAAATCGAGGCAGTTCATTCTCTAGGCAGTGTACCAGCACCATCTCCCCCACACAGGTGAGGTTTAGATGATGCAAATCCTCCACAAAGGTGACGTTATGTCAATGGGATGGTACCCCAATAGGTCTCATCATGTGAATAGGTGCCCCTAACTCTATGTCTCGGTGGCGGGTTATCTCATTCACCCTTACCTTTCATCTCCTACATTTCTAAGCTTCTACCCTAATATTCGGTCCCTTTTCCAATGTGTCCATCCCGTCTTGCTGAATTTTATTTCCCCTCCTCTCCTCTGTATCCTCCTAATGCCGAGGAAAAGAGGCAAGTCTAAGAGAGGGTTTGACTAGTATATTCCTCAGGGGTGTGGTTTTTGCCATAAAATAGACCTGCAACCTCCCTCTTCTCACTGGCTGTAGGTGAATGCCAAAAGGCTTACGACTAGTAAGATGAAACAAGGAATATGAAGAAATGAAACTACTGAAGAATATGAAATGATTGATTGTAATTATGCAACTGTCATAAGTAAACATGGCATGTTAACTCGATGTGGTAGGTACTTAATGTACTTCGAGGGATATCCAGAGCACGTTGCTAATCTTTATTCCAACCCTACTTTAAGCAACCTTGGGAAGCCTCTTTTCTTCCATATTGTTTATCTTGTTTTTATACATTAAGTACCTAGCACTAACTCGCTGCACGGATGGTAAGATGAAACAAAGAATATGAAGAAATGAAACCACTGAAGAATATTAAATGATTGATTGTAATTATGTAAATCTAATATTATAAAATGATAAAAAGTTAATAGTGGGGTAAATTTGTAATTTCAATTAAGTTTGTTAATCATTTGAAAGTGGAAATTATATGGTCACCCATTAATTTCTTAATCATATTAAGTAAATGTTAAAAAGTAAGCTTTTAAAATTTTTAGAAAGTTATGAACAAAAGATCTGGTTCATTGAGTTTGAAGGACCACAAAGAATATGCTAGCATCTTCAATTGATAACCATATGATTGAAATTTATGGTTAAAAGATCATTAAATGTGCCCATTGTCAATAGGTGTACATAATTAATGTGCCCATTGTCAATAGGTGTACTTAATTAATGAAATCAAGATATATATATAACCTGAAGAAATGAGTTCGAACCCAAAGATGTTGAGTTGAGATTAGGGAAGAGACTTTCTCTACCACATCCAATGCCTTTTTCACTCCCAATAACTGCATTGTCCGTTAAAATAATTTTTGGTGAAAATAATTTAATATTAAGATTATGATCAAGAACCAGACACCAAATTGGTGTATGACACTTCTTGTTTCCGGGATAAGAAATTACTTAGATTAACTATTTGACTGTTAAAGTTTACACACAAGAGACCCTTCCCCATAACTATTTAACTGTTAAAATCTAAAAAATGTAGACACCCTACTCCTCTAAATACATATTTGATATTTTTATTTGATCTTTTATATCTACATAAAACAGTCATTAGAAAGGTAAATAGCCTACTCCTCTAAATACATATTCAATCTTTTATATCTTCATAAAACAGTCATTATAGATTCGGAACTAACCTATAAGCAGAAGCAGAGGAAACGGGCGAGCTTAAGAATGATCCAACGGCCATATTTCCATCCCAGTCAGTATTCATTATGTGATCTTGCTTTCCTTCCAACGAATAGAACGATGGGGTGGCAACGCTGTTCATTGAAATACTGTGTATAGGATAGACAGGGATCGCATCAAAATCGATTATAAATTATTTAAATAATATCTATTTTCATATAAATGTGTAAAACTTGAGGTCTTACCTAGCAAGAGTAGCCTCCCGCTTCCTACACAGTGATCGCAGACAACATAGTTCATACGGAAGACTCAGCTTAAGCGATTTGCCTTGGCTGAGCAAGTCGGCAAAGATGACCCCGAATTCAGCTGGCACACTTTCATACTGTATTTGTTCTATCACTCTTCTGATGAAATCAAGACCTGTCAAAGATGTACGCCGTAAATCTAAAAACGCATGAGATTCATTGCCGAATTAAAAAGAACTAAAGGAACACAAAAACTGTCAAAGGTGTTAATGGGAGCTTTTAAAAATGCTAGAAAGTTATGAACATAAAATCTTTTTAATTGACTTGGAAGGACTACCAAGAATATGCTAGTATCTTCAATTGATAACCATACTATTGAAATTTAGGTGTACCCTTTTAGGCTGAAATATATTTAACACAATACTGAAACTTTAATATCCATAAATATTCCATTAGAAAATGAGAAACAAAATTGAAAATACATATATACATTTTAACATCTTTTTAAAATTAAATTATATAAACTTTAAACATCTTTGTAAATTTGAAGCATTATTCTTTTTTTATTGGAAAAAACAAAACAATACTACTCTTTTAATATGAAAAATACAATAAAATTCAATGATATGGTTGGTTGATATCAACTCTAGAGTAGAGCAAATGTTTGTCTTGATTTATTAGACTTTCATGTCTTGTCATATAATTATTAACAAAAATTAAATTAGTAATTTTAATGTTATAGTTGGTGCAATAGGAGAAACATGGTACTTTATGGACCATCAATTTTATTGAAATAAGATTTAAAATGTATTAATATCTTTATACATTGTAATCTAAAATATCATTATAATCTAAAATATTTTTTTATATTTTTTAATATATATAATTGCAAACAAAACTGCTATGGTTCCCTACACGGGTGTCCACTTTCCCAAGTTTAGAAAACTTGTACAACATAGATACAAGTACTTTGAAATGATATTAATTAATTAATATTTTATTTTAATTAATTTACATAACATTTAACTAATTCAATTTAATTTAATAAAATTATGAACCTTTATAATAAGTTTTAACTATTCAGAGGATGGATGGGATGTCATGTTGATATGTGGCTACATCATCTACCTACCCACTCACCACCTCCCCTTCTCGCTTGGAGGTTTTTGAACAACAATCTTCATTTAATTTTGCTCATTCGGGTCCTACAGAAGATTGTATCTCTCTAGATTTCACTGGGCTCTCTAGGGTGTGCGAGCATTGGTTTTCGTCTCAAGTCGGTACAATAATGGCCGTTGATTTCTTATTGAGGTTCCTTCTAGGCTTTTTTCTTTCATTTTGGGCCATCTTCATCTCCACCTTCCTGTTCCATTCCCTCTGGTGTTTCCTTTCTGGTCTATCATTTCCAACCCTCCCTACTCGACTCCTAGTCTTGGGTTCATGCCAAGAGAATGTGGCAAGCCAAAGCGGGATGGTAGTCGTTTTCTTAGCCTTCGTGGTCGTGGTTGTAGTCTCCCTAAAGTGTCTGGTTGCGATTGTTCTTGCCACATAGACATGGATCACATTTCTTCTCCTCCAATCATAATTGCAGAGGAAATCCACCTAGCCTCCAATCCTTTTGCTTCCTACTCGCCCCTTCCTAACTGATGGTGCAAAAGTTGCACTCAAATCATAATTGCAGAGGAAATCCACCTAGCCTCCAATCCTTTTGCTTCCTACTTGCCCCTTCCTAACTGATGGTGCAAAAGTTGCACTCACTCATGGATTTCAGATGAGAGGACCTGCATCAGAGAGGCGCAGTCCAGAGAATCTTCTTCAATCGATCATGGTTCCAAAGTGGCTTGAATTGTCAAGACATACATTTCCTAGCAGACATACTTTTTCTAGCAGTCCTCATAAAAAATAATCTGCATGAATTGTGCTATTTGGATTCTAGTATTTTGAGTGTGGATAACAAGATCTCATCCACTTCTTTTCTTTTTTTGGCATGCTCATAGACATTGCTTCAACTATGTTATAGTGTTTTTTTACAGCCATTTTGGACAATTTTTTTGGAACTTTAACACCTGGTGCTGGGCTGGAGCCTTAGCATGAGTGTCATGAATTTATCATGTAAATTTTGACTTTGAAAAATAATACATAATTCTAGCTCTAAAAAAAAGTTTTGACTGCTGACTGAATATAAATATATAATTGCAATTTTGTAAATTTAATAATCAAATATGTAATATAATTTAATAAATTATGTATAAATTTAATCCTTTTTAGAGTAAATATATTATCATCTCCTTTTATAAATCTAAAATGATATTGGAGTTTCATTAAGCCATTGGATTTGTACTGAAAGAATAGTGGAGATGCACTAAACCACAGCAAAACATAAAGGCATTTGAGTTATCAAACTCTTTCTAAAATACTGAATTACTTTAAATTTGAAACCAAGCTTGAACTGTAGAATGTCCTAAATTTAAACTGAAACTAGATTTTGAAAACGTTCAAAAAAATAATTGGAACTTTTACCATCCTCTCAAAAAAAATTAATTGGAATTTTGAGCATACAACCAGGTTTGTTCAATCCAATCAATGCAATAGAAAATCCCATTATATCAAACAAATGTCAATAATAACTAAGTCAGTGACCAGAGTTCAGTCACTGACTTATTAACTTCCCCGCGTGCTATGCTATGCTAAATCTCAAATGTAACGGAAGTAACGACAGACGAAAAAAACTGATCACAGTCCACGTAATGGAAATGCCATCCCACTCTCCAAAGAATTCGTCTTACGCTACCGCTATAAGTGGAGGCTTCAACATGTAGAAAAAATTATCACGGCCAGTACCCTCAACATAACCGCTAACAAAAAAAATTGTCACGCCACGCTACGCAACACACGATCGTTCCAAGGGTTTCTGGAAGAGCACTACCGTTTCCCTTGGAATCATATACCATCACTCCTTGCTCGTTCTGGAACCGGAAGCAATAGAAGAGCCCGTCGGATGAACCAACTGCACATCCAAACGGTAGAGGACGTTCCCCATTGCGGACCGTCCACATATTCTGAAGCGTGCTCCATCAACCGACTGACCATTGCAACCACCAATAACGAAAAATTTCCGGTCAATGAAAACACCAAAGCAGGGCTCCCGCTCCTGGCCCACATCAGGAAGAAGCTTCCACTAGTCTTCCTCTACATTGAAAACTGTTGCCTCTCGCAAAGCATTTACATCGTCTTCCATTCCTCCGGCAACCTAAATGAGTCCTTCCGGGGACACGGAGCAAGCTCCAGATATTGTAACCAGCCGCATGTTTGTGCTGCGGCTCCACCTAGCAGATGAGAAATAAGAGATGAAAACGGTGTGGAGTTTCGCGAGGACGTCGGGGTCCCATCTGCCTATCTTAATATTTTCAAATCCCTTCGTGGTGCCATAACTCTTGAATATCACGATGAGGAATTGTCCAAAACCCTAGACTATGAGCACTGTTCAGTTTCAGGGAACATGGCCATCTTTTTCGCAAATGCCCTCTAAGTAGCTCTAGCAAGGCAGATCCTGCACCTTCTAACGGGCGGTTACACTCAATTCACTGGCCGCGAATGCCCTCTTAATAGCTCTAGCAAGGCAGATCCTTCTGACAAAGCCAAGGACGGTTACACTCAATTCACTGCCCCCCCACAGTAAACCAACAAGAAAAGCGGCCCCTCCTGCCTTGGATGGCCCCTATACCAAAAACTTCTTTGAATCCCTACAACAGATCCCGGAGAATCACCTCAACCCCTCGACTTCTCCGCCGGAATCAAATCCCTCCTTGAACTCCAAAGGTAAATCAGTGGATCTTCCACCTAACCAAGATCCTCTAATCATTCCCTTGACACCGCTTTGCCAGCTAGTCTAGGAATGGACATTGGGGATCCTAACATTTACCTTGAAGACCAATACCTGGCAGGAATTGATGTGATAAATCTAGAACATGCGTACATGAAACAAGAGCTTTACACAATCCCACCAGACCACTTATGCAGATCCACCTAATCTTGGACAACTTTCCCCTTCTCCAAATGTCACCCTCATCATGAAGCTGCTCTCATGGAACATCAAGGGTCTCAATGGACATAGCAAACAATGCATGCTACGGGAAAGGATCATGAAAGATCAACCATATATTCTCTTTTTACAAGAAATGAAATGCGCTAAGACGAAGCTTTTCAAATTCTCACAAAATGCATGAAGCAAGCAAGGGTCATCTAAACCGACATGATTCGTATAGCAGGGGGCCTTTCCATACTTTGGAACCCTTCCACTATCCTCATGGAGGGTTTTTTACCTCCAAATGGATCATCTCATCCTCCTAACGGACAGTTACACTCAATTCACTGGACGTGAATGCCCTTTTAATAGCTCTAGCAAGGCAGATCCTGCATCTTCTGATAAAGCCAAGGACGGTTACACTCAATTCACTGGCCACCACAGTAAACCAACAAGAAAAGCATCCCCTCCTGCTTCGGATGACCCCTATACCAAAAAATTCTTTGAATCCCTACAACAAATCCCGGAGAATCACCTCAACCCCTCGACTTCTCCGCCTGAATCAAATCCCTCCTTGAATTCCAAAGGTAAATCAATGGATCTTCCACCTCAGAACCAAGATCCTCTAATCATTCCCTCTGACACTGCTTTGCCAGCCGGTGTAGGAATGGACATTGGGGACCCTAACATTGACCTTGAAGACCATTACCTAGCAGGAATTGACGTGATACATCTAGAACATGCATACATGAAACAAGAGCTTTACACAATCCCACCAAACAGTTACACAAAGTGCACAAAGTTTTCTTTAAATCTTCAACGGGCAGATCAGCGAGAGAAAACTCCGACCTAGGAATCCAATGAAGGCCTTCGAAAGACCAGCGCAAATCCACAAAAGATGAGAAGAAAAGGGGCAGAAAACCAAAACAATAACTCATTCAAGAAATAGGCCACTTCCTCATAAACTCAAGACAGATCCACCTAATCTTGGACAACTTTCCCCCTCTCCAAACCTCACCCTCATCATGAAGCTGCTCTCATGGAACATCAGGGCTCTCAATGGACGTAGCAAGTAATGCATTCTATGGGAAAGGATCATGAAAGATCAACCATATATTCTCTTTTTACAAGAAATGAAAAGCGCTAAGATGAAGTTATTCAAATTCCCACAAAATGCACGAAGCAAGCAAGAGTCATTGAAACCGACGTGATTCGTATAGCAGGGGGCCTTTCCATACTTTGGAACCCTTCCACTATCCTCATGGAGGGTTTTTTACCTCCAAATGGATCAT
>CBVK0101163921.1:0-10957 GCA_900067695.1 Picea abies
TTTGAATTGTCTGATGGGTACCCTCGCATTAGAAACAGGGGTCCCATCATTAGTCTTTCAACTGAATGAACTTAAAATATTTACGCAGAACGCGCTAGTAGACAAAACATTCATATATGTATTGCATAACCGAAATTATAAAGGACACACAGTATAACATTTGTTCCATAAAGGTTGAGAGATAATATCCTCTTAATACCACAGTTTTATAATAAAGAAGAATACATACAGGAAAACGAGATTCTGGTCACTCAAATCTCTTTTACGCTAATAAAGTGAGAATTTGATTGATTAACCACATAATTTTCCAAATCAAAGTGTACGGATAGGGTTACAGGATATTGGTGTCATCACACCCAAACTTACGATTTGATGACAACAACACGCAGACAAGAACTAAGCTTTTAAAATGGAACCCGAAATATTTCTTTTAACCCTATCTTAACCACAGATCTCAAGAATAGGAGTGTTGGGATGAATTTTGTTCCGGAATTTAAAACCTAGAAAATTTAAGTTATTTTCCTTCAATAGAGAGTTCTCACGACCGTGACCTCCTATGAAAAAGTTAGATAGAGGGGGACCGCAAACAGATCTCTACCTACAAGCAGGAGGGGAAAGAATAGTCGTGTTTCAAGCACGGGTATTATCCTTATAATCTGGCACCATGGCTCAACGATATAAAACCCAGTCAGTCCAGGGAGATACCTTCTCTACCTTAAGTACTGAGGGGATCGGACATTCATGCCTCCTCATTTTCCTTACGATTGCAGAGATACATAGCATAGTCCTCAAGAAATCTCTAGTGCTCAGTTACTTACATAGGACGCTTACAATGGGATTTTGGGATCACCATAATAGTTTCTCCTTTAATCACAGAAGAGCTCGGTGATAGGTGCACCCTATGTATTACCAATTAAATGCCATTCTATTTTATTAAAGAAACGACTAAGGATGAAACCTAATAACATTTCGGGATTTCCTTGAATCAAGAAAACTAAAAAGAAAACCGCATGTGTGAAATGGCTAAATAAATGAAAACCCTTGAACAACGAAAGGTTATCCTCACGGGAGAGACAAACCATAAGTCACCCTGAGTCAGAAATATGGTTTTTATACAGAGCATGGATAGAAGTATTCTAGAAAGTAAGAGTAGCGAGAATGAAGGCCCAACTATCAATCTTAAAGAAATAGTTACAGAGACAAGCTCAAAATACGAACAACACTTCCTTACATCCTACAGTTAACTCAAGCAATGGAGTTTTTGTAAACATACCTGGTAAAGAAGTGAATCAGTCGGATGTGTAACGTCTTCTCTCCTATGCAGAGCAAAGAACCCCCTCGTCGTCATTGGTTACACATAGAGTAGGGCTACAGAAGCTAACGCAGAGCGATGGTTACACATAGAGTAGGGCTACAGAAGCTAACGCAGAGCGATTTTTTCGAAATGCACTAAGGAGAAATGAAGCTTTAGTTACTTGAGTGGCTCACGTATTGCAAGAGTAATGGTGATGGAGGCCTATAGAACTTAGGCCATGTGTACATGCATGCATGGCGTATCCTTTTTGGTCACAACAACTTAGAACTGTACAGCACAAGAAGAACCTCGTAACTCTCTACCAGAGCAATTAAAAAAAAAATTATGGACAGGGATAACTACGCATTGAATCGAACCACTAAGCCTGTTAGTGTGAATCCATGTCATGAAACCATGTGGCTTCCATGATGGACAATAAGTTTTAGGGTGGTGACATGTCGCACCAGGTGGGCTTCAAATCCCAGTGTTAGATTATGTACTCGGGTGACCCTGTCGTTGATCAGGGTTGTGTGTTAAGACCTGCCAACCACCATGGGAAGATATGCATTCAGTTAAGTATGGACGTTGCAAGGGGATCATATGCAACCAAGGGTAAAACCTTCAGGTAGGACTTTCATTCATATGCACCCTAGTAAACTCAAATCAAGTAATATGTTGTCTTGGATATAAAAAACAACTATAATAATGGGTCATACCTGATAGCAATGTTTTATTAAGTTCTTGTTCCATAACTTGTGGAAGGGGTTAGAATAAAGAAAGGAAAATGGATTGTTTGGTATGGTCATAACTAGAATAAAGAAAGGAAAATGGATTGTTTGGTATGGTCATAACGAAATCGCAAAATGGATTGTTTGGTATGGTCATAATACAAATAAGAATACAAATAAGAGCTTGTAAACTAGAGTTACTCGAGACCTTATGGTCATGAATCGCTCATTGGGTTTTGGAGAGACTCCACTTCAACTTGTTTGACATACATTAACACGGCGTTTGAGTAATAAGAGTAAGCATGAGTTACATGGAAAGGGTAATCACCTTATTTCATTTATGGATAATAAAAATAAGTACACGTCGTCTTCCGACAGAAATGTTTTAATTACAAACTGATCAAGTATAACAGAACAAAGAATTTTTAATGCACCTAGTAAAAAAAAAATTAGTTGGAAATTTTGGGGTACATTACACTCTTCTTCTGCTTGTAAGAGTTCTTCTTCTTTTCATGCTTGTTCTATTTGTGGCTATTTTTGTATTGATGATGTTTTCTCTTTATGTTATAGTCTTATTCATTATCACTACTTTAATTTTTCACATATGGACACTTAGTAGAAAAATGTCCTACTTTTCCACATTTAAATCATTTAAAGGGAAACTTACTTTTGTATTCATTTAAAGGGCAACTTAATTTTGTATTTTCCAGATCCCTTTTTGAGTTTTCTCACAAAATTTGCTTCCTCTGCATCTGATTCAGAGCTGGAAGAATTTCTTGATTTGTGCTCTTTGTTCTTCATCTTCTTTGAGGCTTTGAAATTTGCTTCCCTTTTTTATGGTTTTTCCTTTTCAATCTTCATTTCATATGCAGTGAGGATCCCATGCAATTCATCCATTATTAATTTATAAATATCCTTCATTTCCTCAACGATGGAGACTTTGGCATAAAAAATTAAGGGGAGTGACCTCAACATCTTTTGCATAATCATTGGTTATGCAATTGTTTCACCAAGTCCTCTGATGGTGTTTAAAATTTCATCCACACGGAGGAGACATGTTGCAATGTTTTCTTCCTCTTTTATCTTCAAACTCTCGAACTGTCTTCTATGAGTTTGGAGCTTATCCTTCTTGACCTTATCATCACCTTCATGGATGTTTTGAAGTTTGTCCTAAATGTATTCCGTTGATTTGCAATCCATTACTTGGAAAAACTCTAATTCTGACAGTCCTCACAAGATGGTGTTCATGGCTTTTGCATCATTTTCACTAGCCTTTTTCCTGACCGTATCTATTGGTGGATTTTTTGGGGCTATATAACCAGTCATGATTGATTGTGAAATATCAAAACCAAGAGCCATTAGATAGGTTCGCATACTTATACTCTAGAAGGCATAGTTTGTTTCGTCGAACAACAAAGCCTTGTTTGTAGAGAAACATTCCTAATCGCCCATGTGTGCTCCCAAGATCTATGTTCCTATGCTTAGACTATTTCTGAAGGAACCAACTTTGATACCAATAGTTGAGCACACACTTATACTGAGAGGGGGGGTGAATCAGTATAAGGCTATCTTTTTATTTCTAACATTCATAAACCATAATGAAGCAATCATAGCTCTACCTCCTACGTTTGCACCGTTGTAGCTTACACGTCTCCACACAACCATTGGTCATCCCCCTTATTTCATTTCCTCCCTCATATCCACCTCCTTTCTCTAGTAGAGAAATCAGGGTTAATAGTTCAGCATGGTCATCCTAAAACCATTAGACGAGTGGAAAAGGATACTCTCTCTAGGTTGTGCCTTAATTATTTTCAATGCCCCGTGCCTAGTGGGGAGCCTTAAGAAAATCCATTATTCCTCTCCACAGACACCAGCAAAGGTTCTAAAGGGAGAATTTGGATGCATGCATGCTAATTCCATTCTTCACAATGCGGCTTGCGTCAGTGATACATGGACCTTAGTCGAATTACCACTACAACTTGCTTTGATGATTTGCTCTTACTCAAGTCTGCACATACAAACAAGTTGGTTTGTCGAACGATTATTTTGTCTTACTCTAGCTATCCACCTTTAGAACTACAACAGTTGGCTCAAGGACAAGCTAGATAATAATGGTGG
This sequence comes from Picea abies, assembly GCA_900067695.1. NCBI lineage: Eukaryota > Viridiplantae > Streptophyta > Pinopsida > Pinales > Pinaceae > Picea > Picea abies. Next base: position 4,141 of record CBVK0101163921.1, read on the forward strand.
GGGATTGTTGGCACCCAATGTTTTGGGTTCAATTTTGTGTGTGTGTACAAACGAAGTTGAGCATGCTCATTCCATATTTTTGTGCACACCTAAGGAAATGCATGAGGAATGTCATAAAGTGTGCATCGAACTTAGTTTTTCCAGTAGCATGCCAAGTGTAAATACTACCAAGTGTGCGTTGGTCCAAGTTTTGTTAGTTGCACTGGATTCCAAGAAGATGCCCGCCAGAATCAAGAAAGGAATCATCATTAAATCTCCTTGAATCATTACTGACAACAACATACAAAGACATGAAGCAGACAGAAGATGATATAGACAGGAAATTAAGAATTCCCCTAATGGAGAGAGTCTACATGGAGCACTACCAAGCACCAGAAGCATGTGAGGCAGTTGGATCAAACAAGTGAGTGGAGCAGAGCAGAAAGAGACAGTGCTCCCCAGTAGTGAAAGATATAAAAAGGAGCTCTAATCTCATATCGAGAGTTAGATATATAGTGATTTGGTTGATTAGTTGATTGATTGGATATCTAACTAGTCTGAGAGTCTTTGAGTTAGCTTAGATACTGGTATCAAGATCACTCTGAACCTGTTGTAATCCTGTGATGTTTTGAATATATTCATGTGTCTTTGGCATGTCTAAGTCCTAATGCAATGTGCATGGTGCATTATGTTGTATTTCAAAATTTTTATATAGTAATGATATGAAGTTTTGTGGTTGTCATAAGCCGTTGTGCAGCGCACTATATATCTATGACGTGATGCAATAATTCCACTAATAAATCTATGGCGGTTTTGATCTAATATGTGTCTGTTATGAATGAGTTGAATATGTGTGTGTGTAATTTTAATTCTTAGTCCCAAATAGTCCCAAATAGTCTTTATCAATCTTTGTTTCAATTTTTATAAAGCGATTTTCTTCTTTATCACTATCAGCGCTACTTTCACTGCTTTCTTCATACAATTCATTGACCCCTTTTGAGTAGAGGCTCTTCTTTTGCTTATAAGAGTTCTTCTTCTTTTCATGTTTGTTCTATTTGTGGCTATTTTTGTGTTGATGATGTTTTCTCTTTACGTTATAGTCTTCTTCATTATCACTACTTTCATTTTTTTCATATGGACACTTAGCAAAAAAATGTCCTACTTTTCCATAGTTAAAGCATTTAAAGGGAAACTTAGCTTTGTATTTTCCAGATCCCTTTTTGAGTTTTCTCACAAAATTTGCTTCCTCTGCATCTAATTCACAGCTGGAAAAATTGCTTGATTTGTGCTCTTTGTTCTTCATATTCTTTGAGGCTTTGAAAGTTGCTTCCCTTTTTTATGGTTTTTCCTTTTCAGTCCTCATTTCATATGCAGTGAGGATCCCATGCAATTCATTCATTGTTAATTGATCAAGATCCTTCATTTTCTCGATGGCAGGGACTTTGACATCAAATCTTAAGGGGAATGACCTCAACACTTTTTTCACATTCATTGGTTATGCAACTATTTCAACAAGTCCTCTGACGGTGTTGAAAATTTCATCCACACGGAGGAGACATGATGCAACATTTTCTTCATCTTTCATCTTCAGACTCTCGAACTGTCTTCTATGAGTTTGGAGCTTAGACTTCTTGACCTTGTCACATGGATGTTTTGAAGTTTGTCCCAAATTTTGACAGTGCACACAAGATGGTGTTCATGGCTTTCACATCATTTTCACTAGCCTTTTTCTTGTCATATCTATTGGTGGAGTTTTTGGGGCTATATAACTAGTCACAAATGATTGCCAAATATCAAAACCAAGGGCCATTATATATGTTCACATTCTTATACTCCAGAAGGCATAGTTTGTTCCATCAAACAATAGAGCCCTATTTGTAGATAAACATTCCTGATCAACCATGTGTGGTCCTGAGATCTACCTTCCAATGGTTAGTCTGTTTCCGAAGGAAGCTCTGATAGAAATTATTGAGCACACAATTATACTGATAGGGGGAGGGGGTGAATCAATATAAGGCTATATATATATTTTTAATATTCATAAACCATAATGAAACAATCACATAAATATAACAACCACACGACACAATGTTTAATGTGGAAACCCTTTCGGGAGAAAACCACAAAAACTTATTTTTATTAATTTGTATGCTCCAAACTACGGTTACAAATGTTTGTAGGCACCGACCTATAGGAGACACCAATCCCCTCTGCTGTTTTTAGGCACCGATCTACATGAGACTCCAATCCCCTCTACTGTTTGTAGGCAACGACCTACATGAGACTCCAATCCCCTTTTCTGTTTGTAGGCATCGACCTAAATGAGACACCAATCCCCTTTGCTATTTGTAGGCACTGACCTACATGAGACATAGATCCCTCTATTGTTTGTAGGCACCAACCTTCTTATAAGTTCGTAGGTTCTTCATGTGCATTTCCTTCACTAGTCTTGTTTTTGCTTCTATCTTCATAAAATATTCTCTGTAGTCTTTTACTTCTACTTTCACCAGATCACTCACTCCTTTTTCTTTCGCAATATCTGCTCAACACTCGCTAATATTTGATAGTCACTTCTTGAATGATATTAAATCGTCACTCTTCAAATGGTATGCATAATAATATTACATTTTACATCCACACACATTTTTTTCATAACCATATTCTCCATTAATAATTGACCATAAGCTTTACATGAAAAGTCATGATTTTTATTAAATAATAATTAATTTTCCCCATTTTTAATTTTTAATTTACTTTTTAACATCCCATGGGTAAAATACCTCCAAGGTTTTTAAATCCATGTGCACTTTCACTTTTATCTTTTTTAATCCATTTTTATGTTTACTCCACTTTTACGTAAATTCAACTTTCACTTTTACTTTTTTTTAATCCACATTCATGTTTACTCCACTTTTATGTAAACTCCAATTCTACATCCACTTAACTTTTCTATTTGAATACTTACTTACCTTTGACATCAATGAAAATAATTTATTCAACAAAAGAGGAGGGGGATATCAACTCTAATATTTGGATTATTAAAGCACAATTTAGTGTTCCTAGTCTGTTGTTGATACTCAAGTAACTCAAAATGTCTCTAAGTATTTAGTTTTTCTTTCTGAAAATTATTTTACTTAGCATTGTCTAAAGGAAGCTCCACTACTTTGGACAAAAATATAAGGGCAATAAGTTCACAGTGTTAGGTTACTGTTCTAGGAAACTTAACCAAAGGAATTCCATTAATAACCTCATTATCAAAAACATTTCCAGGATAAGGGGATATGATTATAGAGATGATGATCCCAACAAAAGGAGTAAACAAAAAAAAAAATATCCCCCCACTAACAATGCTTCAGATGATACACCCTCCAACCAACAAGGAGGGAATGCAAAGAGAATTGACAACAATTGCAAAAAACACTAATCAAGTCCAAATCACTTTGTTGCAATGTTCAATTCAATACACTCCAAAGGTTGAGATTTTCACACTTGGAACTTAGAGCTTGAATGATCCTTTCATTCCAAACATGCCTCAAAATACCTCTACAAAATGGGAAGCCTAGTTACAAGAGGCTCTAATTCAAAGAGAAAAACTATAGAATAGTCTATCCAATTTGCTGATATTACTTATGAGTTAAGTGGAATATGAGGTTTTTCACACCTCCTTTGATTCCAACAAGGAGCTACAAACCATCACATAAAAATTTCCGAAGGTAGAGGGAAAAAAGAAAGATGCAAGGCAAATATTGATGATTTTCATGTGTCTAAGTAGGCCTTAGGTTTTGCAAAGATGTTTGCATAAGCGATTGTTAAATTGTGCAAGACCGCATGGCACTTGGTTGAAGATAAAGTGCAAAGAGAATTAGACTCTTAATAAAGTAGTGGAGCTTGAAACAAATATTAGGGCCTTCAATGATGCTTCAAGAGGGTTACCTTTGACAATCCTACTCACTTAAACCTCTTCCCAACCATTGAAAATGAGCCTATAGATAAGCTTAAACTTGCAAGATCTTATTTGAAGAGCATCAAGTTATTGATGAATTGGGAAGTAAAGGAAAAATAAAGGATAATGGTTAGTCTTTAGAAAGATGCAACAAAGTTGTGTGAGATGTTGGAATACTGAGAGGGGGGTGAATCAATATTAGGCACTTTTAATCACAATATGAAAGTATTTAAGATATCAAAATTTATTTCTTATGATTGTATTCAAGATACTATAAACATGTAACCACAAAACACAATACACAATAATTTTACGTGTAAACCCAAATGGGAGAAAACCACATAACATTTTCTTATAAATAAGAAGATTACATTCATAGCAAGCACCAACTTCCAAAATTCTCCAACACCAACCCCTTGATTTACAGGATCCAACTTGAAGTAAGCTACAACTCCCTATATTTCCCAACTCCAATTGTAAGGAGGATCCAAACCCCTAGTTTACAAACTCCAACCTGAAGGAAGCCATGACTCCATGAATTCTCCGGCTCCAACCGGAAGGAGGCTCCAACCCCCTTTCCTTGCCCCTTCCTTCCTCCCTAAAATATAAGTGTGAGATTTAACCTGTTACTGTTGTTGTCACTGATACATCATCATCATTATCAAAACCAAACTTAACCTATCACTGTAACTGTCGCTGATACTGATACATCATCATCATCAAAACCAAACTCAACCTTTCACTGTAACTATCACTGATATTGATACATAATCATCATAAAAACTAGATCCATACTAATAACCACATAACACTCATGCCAAGATCACCAAAGGACACCTCCAAATCATGTGTTTAAGATCACCATGATATGCATCAACCCATGTACCAAAATATCCATAATACACCTCAAACCATGTGCCAAAATATCCATAATACACCTCAAACCATGTGCCAAAGTATTTAAGATACAATCCTCAAGCATGTGCCATACCATCAATATAAGCCTCAAAACATGTACCATAACCATCAAGATATGCCTCAAGCATGAACATCAAAATATATAGAGACCATACCTTTTATCATGTAAAGAACCTGGTGCATAGATATCATACCATCAAACTTTCCTCAAATTCGACATCAAAAAGATAGAATATTCATCAAACTTTACTTCAACCTCATTGGACAAGATCGGTTAACTCACGTGGCCTCACGTGACGAGTACTGTGCAACCTGCGGGGCCTTGTGGGACACCCTATACCTAACCTGCGGGGGTCTACTCAATTAGGGTTATTAGAAACCCTTCTCCAATATGCAGATTCAAGACTTCCTTCTTCGCACTCTTCCGCTACCTCAAATTCACTAAGAGATCACATACTTGCTTGATTGCTTGGCCCTAATGAGAGGCTCTTTAATGTGTATTTATACCCTTCCAAGTAACTCCTTTATTTTACCTTAGGGATGAATTGTAATTTCTTATCTGCAATAACTTTTCTCTTTTAATTAATTTTGGGGTTGACTTGTAACTTCTTGTTATAACTGTTTGGGGGATTTTTAACCATACTTTGGGGCTTCATATTTAAGAGGGTATAACTTCTCAACCATGAGGAACCACATGGCATACCACCTACAATTGGAAACAACATGACAAATACTATCCATCTATGAGAGATTTGCATGTATTTTCAATGTCCTTATCTCTCTTTTTCTCTAATCAACTTCAGGCTTCATGAGCACTCCTCTGGGGCTTCATAACTACTTAACCAATTAACCATAATTTGAGGGATTTTTGTAGAATTCTTCAAAGCATCTTACCATGAGGGCCATGCTTAAATCTATGCCATAAGGGGACCTCTTTGGAGACTTATTCAAATACACCCATTACTTCTAGTTGACAACAATGATAACCGATTTTCCAACAATCTCCCCTTTTGGCATTGATGAAAACACTCATGACCCCCCTATGACCAATGCTCCCCCTATCTTCATGCACTCCCCTTGTCTTTATGCTTTTTTTCTTTATCTCCTGCTTTTTTTTTTTCTCTTCCCCTTTGGCATCAATGGCAAATGGTAATTCCCCTTGACGATTTCTCTCCCCCTGTCTTCTTTGGAAAATGCTGTGTAGATCACTGTGGAGCAGAAAATACTCCAAGTTTTTGTCGAAGATAATCAAATGTATCTCTTGGGATATGTTTGGCGAAGATATTTACAATTTTTTCTTTTTCCCCAATGTACTCCAACTTGATATTCTTCTTTGTGACTTGTTTCTGTAGAAAGTGGAACTTGATAGGAATATGCTTGTTCTTAGAATGCATCACTTGATTCTTGGATATAGTTATAGTACTGGTATTGTCACATAATACTGAAATAGGCTCACCATATTTTACTTGTATTTCTTGTAGGGTTTGATTCATCCAGAGGACTTGAATACAACATGTTGCTGTTGCAATATATTCTGCTTCTGCTGTAGACAATGATACTGATGACTTAACCAATACACCAGAAAATCACCCAAGTAGAAGGATGCTCCACTAGTACTTCTTATATAATCAATGCTTCCTGCCCAATATACATCTGTGTAAGCGACCATAGTCAAATCATTCCCTTTTGGATACCACAATCCAAATTTTGTTGTTCCTTTAAGATATATGAAGATTCTTTTTACTTCCATAACATAATTTTCCTTTGGTGCTGCTTGAAATATTGCAAATTGTCCAACTGCTTCTATCCTGTCTTGAGGTTGTCAGAACTGTCCAACCTGTCTTGAGGTTTTCACATAAAGTAGGCTGCCAATCATCGATCTATAGATTCTATGATCTGCTTCCTTGGATTCATCATCTTTTCTCAACTTACACCCAATCACCATAGGAGTACTTACGAGTTTGCAATCTTCCATTC
>CBVK0101163933.1:0-35944 GCA_900067695.1 Picea abies
GAGCTCCTGGATCATCTGCTCTGTAACAGGCCCTTCCAAGCATTGTTCTATTGATGCAACCATTTGGTCTAATTGTGAGCCTTGTCCATCAATCTCTTTGAACACCTTGCAGGCTTCATCCCGCACAGGTTGTAGCTTCTATGTCACTTCCATTACCTTTCCCTCGAGGGAAATGATCTATTGTTGTACTAGGCATTGCTCATGAAATCTCTTCATTCTTTTAATTGCAGTGAGCAGATTCATCTGAGCCTGCATAGAAAATGTCTGTTGTTGCGCCTCCTGTAACTGCACTTCCATATTTCTTATCTCTGGATCTTGGGCGAGGCGTTCATATGTCTGTGCACTTCTATCACTTAGTTGTTTACATTCTAAGGCGAGGGTTATTATCCTTATTAGCATGTTATTAGTGGTCTCCTCCCTCTGGTCACACACTTCATGTGGGGTGATCGATACTGTTTGGGCCTCCAATTCTGTTATCTTGGCTTGAAGTTGTTGGATGATCTCAACGAGCTTCACTACTTGAACCTCGACTGACTCTTTCTCCTCCTATGCCAAGCCTAGCACAGAGTGACATGATTTACTCACTACTTCTTTAACCATGGACCGCTCTGCGAGAAACTACTCATTTTTTGTTTGTAGTTGGGTTGTTTCCTCCTGGAGCTTCGCCTGAAGCTCTGCTTTCTCGCTTTCCTGGGTTGCTACATTTTTTTGCGCTTCTCTTAATTGTGCTATGACTTTATCTTTCTCTTGTTCCAAGGCTTATGTAGCCTTCTCCTTCTCTTTTTGGACTCTCAGAATTCGAGCCTCTGTCGCATCCCCAAGTCTTCTTAATTGGGCTGGTTCATCCCCCAATTCTGCAATTTGTGATGAGGAAGGCGCAGTAGGTACTGCACAGACCATACTAATATCTTGTTGTACTTCCTTCAGTTCCCTCTCGCTCCTTCCATATAGCTCCTCCTGCTTCTCTCCATATCTCTGCAAGATGTCCTCTGAAGCATCCTCCATATCTCCACGAACCAGACTAATATCGTCCCCAGTGAGAGTGGCCTCCAACCGTCATATAGCTTTGCCAGGGAAAAGTCCCATTCTGCATGGTCCTGCTGGTCCAATGAGGTTCAAATCCTGTGAACCTACCTCCTGCGAGGTTCCAGTATGTGAAGTCTTTGATCTGGTCTCTGTAGCTTCTTGCAGCTTTTCCAACTTGGATTTCTTTTTATTGAGCTTCCTTGCCTTCTTTCCTGTGATCTGAGTCTCTCTAACTATTTCTGGAATCCTCTTTCCATTTTTATTCTTATCTTCCCCTAGCGTAGTGACTTCGCACTATTGATGTGCCCTCAAAGGGTCTAAAGTTAATATCTCTTTTCTTAACACTTCCTAGGTAGGCATACTTCTTTCTTGAGTAGATAGGTCCTCCAAACCTTTTTGCATTCTTTCAATTTTGATAGCTAATTCTCTTTCTTTTTGTTCCTCTAGCGTTGTTACTCTATTTTGTTGCTTCGAGTTATCCTCTCGTTCTTCTATTAGTTGGTCTAATTTCCTAGCTATGAAATCCCTCAATTCTTTATTTTTCTTTTTTGTAGCTTCTTCCTCTTCTTTCCTTCTGATATGATCCTTCTCAATCCAAGTCTTACCTAATAAAAGTGGAAAAGGGGCGTTGTCCCCAATAAAATTAATGACTTCAAATTCCTCTTCAATCGATGTTCCATGAACAATAATAGGTACATTAGTAACTCTTCCACATAGGGTTATCATCTTTCCCTTAAACAAGCCTATCCTTCCCAACAAAGGTATCATCGTAGGCTTTCCAAAAATTTTCCAAGTTCCTTTTGTCATAATATTTACTTGTGTTTCTTCATCCAAGACAAAATCTATGTTGAAGTCTTCTATTCTTGCACTTATGCGTTGTTTCACTTTCAGGATCTCTAGTAAACTGTCATCTATGTGAACATCCATCATTTCTTTCAACTGCAATAACATAGTCTGTACTTTCTCCGATTCTTTCTCTTTATGACTTTCTAACATTCCCTTAGTATCTTGAATTTCTTCATAGTTTTCTTGTCTTATGTTCATTCATTCATCTTTAGCAATCATCTTTGGACAATCCTCAACCTCATGACCAACAATCTTACAATAAAGACAAATAGGACCTATGCTCGGGCATTCCTTAGCAAGATGTCCCGGTCTTCTGGAATTATAGAACAATGCCAATCGTCTTTTTCTTTTAAACATTCCCCAACCTCTTCTGTACTATGCACTAGGATCATAGTGTTGGACCTGCAATCTGCAAAAAACATTTATAGGTTCTTGCATCCACTTATTAGTCCAAAAACTCTTTCTATGCATAGGAATACCATACCTTTCTTCATTTCTATTAAATCTACTCAAATCAACTCTTTCTTTCAACTGCACCATAGCCTTCAGACTAGAGCATAATCTATTAAACATACTTAGGTTCATGCTTTCAAAACAAAAAATTTCACTTATCTTACTCTTGTCAAAGAACAAATATTTACCTCTTTTCAGATCTTACCTCTTTCTTCAGATTGGATTTACTTCTTAGCACAAAGATTCACAAGTCAGGTAGAGTACTACGCACTTCAGCAACAGATCTACGTATAGATATTCTCTTTTTCTTTACTTCAGTTCCCAACAATCATAGTTTTAGGTCCCAGCAACAATTCCATTTTTTTGCACAGGGGTAGACCCAGGGTTCAACGCTTAACAACTCACCAACAAAACCCCGACTATCGGCCCTTTCAGCAACACCTGCGAAGCGAGTGAAGTCTCACCCGAGGTAGAAGAAACGGGGTTATAGGACATGAGTGTCTGTAACCAATTTGGGACACAGATCTGTGATAATAACACTTTGCAAGGTATTTTGTTAATGCTTAGGAAGAAACATACATTAGTTCATTAAACTTATTAACATTGCAGAACGTACCGAAGGATAGATCTAACACAGTAACAACACAGATTATGTACCTAAAACACTTAGCACTTAGCACTCTGAATCGGATCTAGCATTCTAACATAAGAAATGCATTTAAGAAACACATACATATTCATTACACATCTAATCTAAGAACTAAGCAACATATAAAAGATATAACATTGCACAAAGCAAACCATAAGACACTAGATATACGTGGTTCACCCCAATGTGGGGCTACATCCACCAACTGTTTCGCCTCTTTATTATTCATCAATATCTTACATTAAGTTACTCCTAAGCCACATAGTCGAGCTTCACACCAGATAGGAGATTTGCGCACTGAGCACCAGATCCTCCTTCCAAAACTAGATAAAGGAATAGAGCCAACTCTCTATCAAGCACAAAGCCTTAACACATAGACATTACCTTCCACAAAGCCCCTCGAACTACTTGCACTTAGCTCTAAAAACTACTACTTCTACCATACATTCTTCTTTTATTTATACTTTTACAAACCCTTACAATAGGGCCAAACATGGAAAAACTCCCATGGATTGACATCCCATAACCCATTACAAAAACCCTAAAGAACCCCTTACTCGATTCACATAGCCCGCAAAATAAGTGAGATCCACGATCTTAGCTCTGCCTAGGTGCTCCTTCCTCAACCAATGTGTCGAAGTCCAAAAGTGGGCCAACTCTGACCAAGGTTTCTTCAAAACTTGGTTGAGGGCCAACAATCTTGGAATGAAGCTCCTATTCACAGAGTTCCCTATTCTACTTCTCTTGGATGGCATGTTGTTGTTCTTCTTCCTTCAAGAAGATTTCTTTAGCTATTCCAGCCTCTTTTTCTTCCCTTTTAGTGGTAACTCCCTATTTTAAAACCTCTGCTCATTGATCTAGAGATAGGGTTTCAAAAATTGTGAAACCAAGGGTGGCTTTCCTCTCCAAAACCTAGGCCCATTTTTGCGCATGCTCTATAAATTCTTCTTCCTATAATTTTCCATGAGAATATGGCTAATTGTAAGCAACCTTCTCAACATGTTTAGGAATCAAACCTTTGGGTTCATGTCTTATAAATCTGCTAGGGTCAAACCTATATTCTACATGAATGAAACCCTCCTACCTACCTTATGGGTTGTCTTTAAAAAGTAATACCCAAGATGGAAACCATAAGGAATGAAGGCCATGTTCTTATATTTGATAAGAGAATCATTGAATCTTTAAAAAATAGTTTGGTATCAAATTTCCCCTAGAAAAACCTTGTTAGGGACATATGCGACACTACAAAGAGAACACTTTCTAGTGGAGGTTTTTAGTGTTACAAAATTTATAAAAACTTTCAAAAAAACCTCCGCTACAACCTCATTTATTGAATGTGGAGGTTTTAATGGATGTTCCATACAACTAAATGTTTTTGGGTGGGCGGAGGTTGTAGAGGATATTTTTTTTTTCCAGATATTTTATTATGAAAATGCATCGGTGCGCACACATAAATGAGAAGCACCGGTACCAGTGCACACACATAAATGAGAAACACTGGTACCAATGCGCACACATAAATGAGAAGCACCAGTGCACACACATAAATGAGAAACACTGGTACCAATGCGCACACATAAATGAGAAGCACCAGTGCACACACATAAATGATGAGCACCGCTACACACACATAAATGAGAAGCACCAAAACTCACTTATAAATAAGAATCATTGATGCGCACACATAAATGAGAAGCACCCATACCAATGCACATACATAAATGAGAAGCACCAGTGCATACACATAAATGATGAGCATCAATGTGCACACATAAATGAGAAGCACCATAACTCACACATAAATAAGAAGCATTGATGCACACACATAAATGAGACTGGTGTACACACATAAATGAGAAGCACCAGTGCCAACACATAAATGAGAAGCATCGGTGCCAACACATAAATGAAAACTACTGGTGATTTTTATCTTTATACTTGCACCGATGCATATTGTAATCATGCGCATCAAAATATTTTGAAATGATACAAATATAATTGTACATTATGCCATTTAAATTAGCGTTTATTTCTCACAATTTTTAGCACTGGTGCATATAACTCATAAAAATGCACCATTTAGTGAGTTCAAAAGAATGCAGTGCAACAATATGTATATATTTTAATCAATTATGTTTTTTGACAAATTTTCAATTAGTCATTTCAAAATCAAATATTTTTAATATTTTTATTTATTTTTATATTTTTGTTATTGTTTTTTTATATAATGATTGCATCAATGCGTTATCCAATGGATTACACCTCTATTATTTGTAACAATGTAAATCATCCATATATTAATTAAAATCAACACAACATTTTACAACATTTGACAATGCAATAAAATAAGAAATCCATTTTATTATATATGAATAATTGACCCATCGTCATAAAAAATGGGACAACGTTAAGGTCCACAATAATCAAAATGAAACGAATATGTAATTGTTACACTCATCGATAACACGTTCTCATGCAATTGGGACAATATGCAGAGTACATTAAATAAAATCCCTCATTTTCAGAGACAAATATTCCAAAACATATAACTTGCAGTAACATTCAATTATATTGATTGTCATTGAACATCACTTGAAATTCTATTATCACTCGAGGTGCATGTATGCCTCATTTCTTCATCACTTTTAGGCAATATTGTACTTTGGTTATTTAACCTAATGTTTTCTTTATCATCTTGTTTTTGATGTTCCACCACTTCATGTTCAATCTACAAACATAGAAATAAAGTGTAATAAGTATATCTACATTTATATATAGTAGAATATACATGATTGCATAAATAAAAAAGTGTACCATAGCATCAGCTATTTCATAAACAATACACATTCCTTTGAATCCATGCTTCATGTCATCTCTCAAAATCTCTTTTGTTGGATGCACTCCATACTTTGTTTCCTGCATATTTATGCCATGACAAAGAACAATCGATATAATTAATATAAATGTTTCTTGTTGTTTCATTAATTATAAAATAAGGGAAGTTAAAAAACATAGCTACTTAGAATTTTTTTAATTAAACATTGATACTTCAGCATATACTCACAACTCATACTTAACCCATTGTCTATCAATTCTTCAGTTGTCTCTTCTTTGTATGTAAGAACCTATTAAAAGACATCCATGGATGAGTGTAAATTAATTATTCAGATATAAATATAATAACAAAGATGAAATTTTAAGTAAGATAAAAAAAAAGTAAGTACTCATAAACTTTGGGATCAACCATTTTATTCCTTATCATCTCATCTTATGTGTTGAATGGGTTTCATTTTTTTTTCTTTTCTACAACAAAACAATTGAAAATTAGTATTTCATGCAATAATTAAATTCGATGTACAGAAAATAATAACTGAATGATTACATACCTGTTATGCAAATTGTAATTGTTAGGATGGATCATCCTACAATGCAACTATTCTCATTTCTTTTACCATCTCCTTGTACACTTTGTTGGAAATCCCCACCAACATGTATTGGTTTTTCCTTCATTTGTCCCTTGGAATTTCCATGACATGCCTTGACAAACACACATAATTAATTTAGACCTACAAATCATTCAAATATATTAAATTTTTAATACAACTTAAAGAACTTTCCTTGTTCTCTTGTTGGGATGAGCTACCATCGTGCTCGCTACAATAAGTTGTTTTCGTTGAACTTCTATTAGCTATATTCTATCAAAAAAATATAGGAATCATCAGATATGAAAACTATGAGTTTTCTTTACAAAATAAGATTAATAGAAGCACCAATGCTCTATAAGTTAATAGAAGCTTCAATTCTCTATTAATTAATAGAAGCACCAATGCTATATTAATTAATAGAAGCATCAGTGACTCATTACTGTTTATTGCACATTTTTGAACATGTCAAAAAAGTTATTTTTATTTTAAAGTCCACGATGTTGTTGACAAGAATATGAGCACATATGTGCTTTGTTATTGGGGGTGCACTAGTGCATTTTGTTATTACGGGAGAACCGATGCACTTTGTTATTGGGGAGCACCGATGTGGTTTGTTATTGGGGAGCAATGAGATGCATTTTATTTCTTTTTAAATAAAATTTTTTTTTTTAGTATTTTATATTAATAGCGGCTATAGGAAGCACCGAGGAATTATGTTTTGGACCATTGTTTATCTTTGTTATTGGGAAGAGTATCGATGCACACGGTTGACTTAGGAGAACCGGTGCACACATACTACATATGAGCACTGTTGCGCATGGTTGACTTAGGAGCACCGATATTGTTGACATGAAAATGCACATCGAAGCACTATTCTTATACAATGCACACCATGAAACGCCAAAACATTTTTTAAAAGAAAACTTACAACGAAAAGGTTTGGCATCCAATGCAATGAGTGATCCCATTGCAACAGATAAAAAATGCACCATATACAAAGAAACCCTATAAATATCTATTTCATAAAAAAATCTACTTGTGAAATATACAGAGGAAAACTAAGAGAAACAACCAATAAGCTAGGGATTACAATACTAAATGTAACTGTGAAACCTTTTTATTTTATTTTTAATAATGCACTAAAATTTATTTGAATAAAAAGGGGGAAAGATTGAGACAATGAATATAATAAAATCACATACCTAAAATTTCTCCTCTGCAAATGTGTATGTAAATTTGGCTCTTCAAAAAAATATTCCCACTCCAAAGACTTTTCTTGTAATTTTCTCTTGCACAAGTCTCTCCTCTAGATTTTGGAAAAATAATGAAATAATTAGGTTTTTCATTTATAAACCATACATTTTGAAAATATAAAATTCCTGCTCATTTTTTCACTATATGCTTCGAGGCATTGATTCAATTTCATTTTTTTTTTTTAATTTTACCCTTTAAGGATGCGCTTGAAAGTAATATGCACCAGTGATTTTTTGTTATCGGAACGCATCGGGAATGTTTTGGTTTCTAAGCACATTGTGGAATATTTATGGTTTTTACATTAATTTCTTTTTTTTTAAATCATTTTTTCCGGTGCATTTGTTATATGAGCACCTATGCGCTTTGTTATTGGGGGTACACTAGTGCGATTTATTATTGGGGAAGCACCGATGTGCTTTGTTATGGGGGAGCACCAGGGTTCTTTTTTATTGAGGAGCATCACAATGCATTTTATTTCTTATAAAATAAAATAAAAAGTATTTTAGTATTTTATATTAATAGCAGTTATCGAAATCATCATGGCGTTATGTTTTGGAGCACCGATATGATTTGTTATTAGGGAGAGCACAATGGCACTTTGATATTAGGGGCACACTAGTGCGCTTTGTTATTAGGGGAGCAACAATGCGCTTTGTTATTAGGGGAGCATCGAAAATATTTTAGTATTTTATATTAATAGTGGTTATTGATGCACTTTATTTGTTAAGCATCAAGGCATTATAGTTTGTAAGAGAACAGGTGCACACGATTGAATTAAGCTCATTGGTGTGCATGGTCGACTTAGTTTCACTGATGCATAATGTTCATCGACACTTGTGTGATTTATTCGATGCATGCTTTTTTATTATAAAATATGGAGGTGATACTATAACATTGATGCATCGATGCTTTATTTTTCATGTACACACCGATACATATATACCTTAAAGGTGCATCGAAAAAAGAAACCTCTAGATGCCTGCCTCTGCTAACAACCTCCACTATAAACAACTATGGGATAAATGTTTTGGGAAGGTTTTGTAAAAACTTCTGTAAGAAGAGTCCTTGTAGTGCGAGAAAAAGGTGAGGGGGAGTAGTTTCTCTAAAAATCCTAATATATGTATATAAATTTCTTTAATATACTAGCTAGAAATATGTTATATAATTGTCTTAGCTTACTTTGATAATATCATGCATTCTTGGAGGAAAATAATTGTGTACATTCATGCCCAAAAAAGGTCACATGTCATGGAATAAGATTTATTGTATTTGTTTTCCCACAACATGATGAAATAATTGTGAACACAAGCCTCCAAGAAATGGAAACTTAGGTTCATCTCAACAAAAATATTTCAGGCACACATGAAATCCAAAAAATAAGAAGCCATGTAAAATGAAAAAACCTCACCTAGCTAAGGATTCTGATCTTGCTCAATTATGCTACTAAGTTTCTTGGCGATGTTAGATCCCCAATTAAACATCTTTCGAGTACTGGCCACTGTTGGACATATTGTCTTTGATATGTTGTCATTGATGTCAATAGTCGATGTCATTGTGATGATAAGTTGTTATGATGAGTTTTCATTGATGAGTTATCATTAATGAATTGTCATTGATGTCAACAGTATAACAGTTAGCAAAGAATGAAAATGTCAAACAATATGCAGAGAATGAAAATGTCAAACAGTATGAAAAGATTCAAGCTCAGAAGCAATGACATTAATCAAAGCTCAGAAGGAAGAACACATTGTAGAAATTCCACTGGGATCGAAATTCCCATAGGAAAACTCCAAAGGATTCAAGAAATAATCTTGCTCATTGAGATAGTTTTAAGGAGTAGTCGCATAGAAGACATAACGCGAGGTGTTGAAGAATCCACTTTAAATCTTAGGAGAGGTAGCATGCAAAGAATCCATTTACAGAAGAAGTAATGAAGCATAAGGTATTAAATGATCAAGAGAAATAACGATGAACAGATCAAAAGAAATATCATTAGATCAAGGTGAAGTCATAGTTTTGAAGAATTATATCTGGACCGTCAGATATGGGAGTAACAAGAGAAGGACTATTGGAGGACTGGTCAATGATAGGATCAATTCATGACAGTTGGATATGCAAGCGCTAGATCAAGGGCAGGGATTGATTTCAGAGCACGAAGGGAGAATTAAACAACACGTTAATTCTAATCCCACAATTAGTATAGACTGTTGATCGTCACCCGCCAATAGATCTATGGTTGTCATTAGTTCCACTACCAATGATTAGTTTCCATTGCAAAACTGGACAATAGTTTTAAACGTCGTACTAGTTGGGACCCCACAATCATTGTTGATATACTCAAGGACCATTATCGACCATTGGATCATAGAGGAAACCTGCATAAAGAAGGAAAATAATCTTGTTCGTTGACGTAGATTTCAGGACAAATTAGGACCGTCAGATTGAAGGAAAGTCAGAATAATTATATCTCAACTGATAGATCTAATTCAGGAGCTTTAGAAGATATCTTAGTCATTGGATTAAAGCTGAGTAGAACAATAGTCAACCTAGGCATTGACTACTCCAAAGAAAAGAAGCCCAGAATGGGTAAGATTACCCAACGGCTGAAGTCCCGAAGTGGAAATGAATCGTCTGATCCAAGGAAAACTTTTCATAATATACCGACCATTGGATCGAGTAAAGTGGAAGGACAATATAATCCACAGATGTTTCGAAGAGGACATGATTCGTTCGATCTGAGAAATATTTCAGGAGTCAAATTGATCGTCTGATCTATATAAAGTGGAAGGATAGGATAATCACAGATGAAGGTCGGAGCCCCGAAGTCCCGAAGTAAATGAGGACCATCAGATATGTACAATACATGATGGTCATTGGATCAAAATAGTGGTCAACTTAACGCTGATCACCACTTCGGCGAAAATGGGTTGAGAGCATGTAAATTCACCCGAAGCATCGAAGGATGAATTCAATCTCAGTCGTCGATCTGAGATATATTTCGGGAGTTAGGACAACTGTTAGATCTAGGAAGAGAACATGTGCCACATGAGGAGATCCACATTAGCAAGACTACGTCGGAAAGGACACTTGGCGTAATCAGATGATGACAAGTGTCAAAGTGCAGTTGACATTTCAGGTATGCGTAAGTCACGAATCTAAGTGACACGTGACCACCACAGTCAGTTCCACATAAAAAAGTGACATCGGCAAGTTATGTCACTCTGGGAATTTGTACTTTGGGAGTTTCACCACCAGTAAATCCCTGAAGTCCCAAAGTTCTGAAATGAACAAGAACTGTTCATCATGCAAATAAAATATTGATCGTTTGATCTACTACGACAAAATATGCTTCAGGATATTTGAAAGATTACAGAGGCTGGAAGTCGCAAAGGACGAAGTCCCGAAGTAACAATAGTTGTCCATCTCATCGTGCGATTAAAACATGATTATCAATCTTGACAAGTGATCAAGAACTTATTTATCCTAGTGCCTGGTCACCACCTGCTATCGTATGGAAGAAATAAATAAGGATAAAAGAAGAGGCAGCACTTAAATTAATAATATCGTAGTTCTGTGCCTGTGATCATATGAAAATGGTTTGAAGGAAGTGCCTAATAAAGATTTAATTTGATAGAGAGTTAACACTAGAAAAATACAAAGAATCAATAAAAGATCAAATATAATCTGTTGGTGAATTGAGAACATAGAAAAACCATGAGTACAATATAATGAGTCGATCCATGTATGTGATCAACTCATGAATACAAAAGAACCTACACATAGTCATGATTAAAAGAGAGTTAAATCATAACCATTATGAATAAAGGATAAAAGGAAAAATGATATTATTTAAATTTTAATATTATCATTTAAATGAAAAGGTACAATGGTTCAATATCAAAAGATTCAAAGATTCAAATTCAGACTAGTTGGAAGATTATATAAACAAGAAATAATGGTGAGAATAAGTGTAGTTGAATTTGTTGAAGTATATATATTTATATATAATGGATTGAATGAAGGTTCGTTCTATCAGGTTGGTGCCTGTTTACAAGTTGGGTCTTGTATGAGGATTGGATTCCTCACATCTCAGTTGGATCTGATATCAACAAGCTGAGACTTGTTATAAGTGTTGGATTTCTCATTTCTCAGTTGGATCTGAGAACTACAAGATGGGTCTTGTAACAGAGACCTGGGCCTCTCATAGTTGCTTGAAGATGAATATATTCAAATATTGATCTTATGTATTCATTCATGTTAAATAAATAAATAAAATATTTATTCTTTTATGTATTGGTTGAGAAAATGAAATTTAACCAATTGGTATCAGATCGGGTCCCTTAAACACAGTTTAAACACTTAAGGTAGATTCAAAAAAAATGGGTGGACAAATTGTTATCTCCAAAAATGAATCTCCGCTATTTGATGGAACAGATTATTCATCATGGAGGGAAAATATGAAAAAATATTTGAAGTCAAGAGGATCTAGAGTTTGGGATTCGGTAGTAAGTAATCCTTGGAAATTAACTACTTCAAAGAGAAACACCAAGACTACAAAGGAGGCAAGGAGAAACAATTCATTAGCCTTAAAAGTAATCCAAGATGGATTGTTAGACTAAGTCAAAGAAATTATGAGGCACAACAAATTTGCTAAAGAATGATGGCTCCAACTAGAAAATTGTTATTAGAATGAAACACAAGAAGAAGAGAAATCCTATCAAAGCAAGGATAAAGACTTAGATAAAGAGGATTCATGTCAGAATAAATAACAAAACTTAGAAGAAAAGAATTCTTATCAAGATAAGGAACACGATAAAGAAAAGGGAAATTGCAATCAGATTGAAGAACATAATACAGAGAAAAATATTTCTAATCAGAATGAAATGAAGGATTTGATCTCAATCAACAATGAGGAAGACAACCTCATCAAGGAATTGAGGCATACCTCAGTAATCACTAAAGAAAAATTAGATAATCTTAAGACTGATGTTACAGTTGCAATAGTGATGTTACAGTTGCAATAGATGAGATTCATATGCAACCAGGAAATTATATGTATATTAAAGTTCTCGTGGATGTTCTTGACCATATTGAATACATAGTTATGTGCACTTTTGAAGAGTTGGAGAAACTTCAACAATTAGATCAATCTAACAATTAAGACCATGAACAAAAGTTTCAGCTAGAAAACAAAGAAGAAGAGATCAAAAGATTGAAAACCGAAGTTATTAATCTAATAGAAGAGATGAAATAATTAAAGACACATGGCAGTAAAAGAAAAGAAGTACTAAAAGAATCAGAAGAATTAGTTAATAGTCCAAACACTCAACTTGAGCAAATTAAAGAAAGTGAAGAAGACCTAAAAATCTAGTTAACAAGGAAAGAAAATTCGTACCACATGCTAGAATTGGAAATCATCAATTTCAAAAAGATAAATGAAATTAGTAATGCAAATCTAATAACTCAAATTGAAGAAGCTAAGAAAAAGGAATAATCATGCCAAATATTTGAATTAGAAGCCATCAACCTCAAAAGGATTCAACTAGAATACGAGGAAGAAATCAAAATATTGAAAACTAAAGTTTTTGATCTAACAAAAGATATGGAAGAATTGAAGACATATGACAAAACTATTAAATGCAAAGAAGTCTTTGATGAGACCAAAGAAATAGTTATCAATCTAAAGACTCATATTGAACATGCTAAATAAATGGAAAAATCCCTAAAGATTCAATTGACTAAAAAGGAAGAATTATGTCACATGTTGAAGTTAGAAATAGTCAATCTCAAAAAGATGAATGAAAAGAAAAATAAGATTGTCAATTTCCAGAATAACTCAGCGATCCTAGATAAGATTTGGAAGAGCCAAATATCAGTTGATGACAAAATTGGTCTTGGATACAATAAGAAAGAAGACAATGACAAATGGAGCACCATTTACAAACATGAGAAAGGATCATCATTCTCAAATGGAAAAGGTGAAATTACAAAGCAATTACAAGTCATGAACTTTGTTAAGGAAGGAAGCTATAGAAGTAAAAAGGAATAAGAAAATCAAATGAAAGATTTCTCAAGCCAAAATAAAATCAAGAATGGAAAAACCTTCAATGGCTATTGATTTTCTTGTCATAGCTTTGGCCATAAAGCAATGGACTGTAAGAAAATAGAGGAAGGATATACAAGAATATCCAAAATCTCAATTATATGTTGGAGATGTAATTTTTTTGGGAACACAGCAAAATTTTGTCATACAATGAGATGTTACAACTATGATAGGTTTGGGCACAAATCCCAAAGCTACGGGAGTTCAAAAAGTCAATCCTTAAATAAGTCATTCAAGTCAGTGACAAAACCTAATAAAAGTTGGAAGAAGAAAGGAGATGAAAAATCTTCAAAAACACAATTAGAAAGAGAAGATCCAAAAATAAGAATATCTCATAGAAAGATATGGAGAAGAAAATTTGAAGGAGAAAGCAAGAAAGATGATATTACACCTGAAAATGAAGAAATTAATAATAAAAACATGATGGGTGAAGGTCCTAATAAAGAATGTGAAATTCAATATGAAATAAATCAAGCCCAAGAAAAGAAAGTGCCTAGAAAAGAATATGGGACAATATCAAATTCTGATGATCTCATAAGTTGTTAGCAAAAGAAATAAAATACAAAAATAAATTTAAATTGGTTTCTACAAAATAAAAGGATTATGCCAAGAGTTTTTAAATTAACATATGGAAAATCTTGGCTATCTATAGATTAGTGGTCAAAAGAAAAAGCATTGGTAGGGTTAGTTGTAGAATACGAAAAGAGTAAAAATAAAGGTAGCAGAGAAGTTCAAGGAGTATCATTCAACAAAGATCAATTGATAACAAAATTGTTATTTAAATCAATTGATATTCCTGAGAAATATCAAAGAAGAATGAGACGCAGATCAAAAGAATCAGTAAGATTCACACTCTTATTTTATTTGACAAAGGAAATTCAGTAAAAATTCAAGAGGAGTATTTTGGTTATTAATAAGAAAGTAATTATATTAAGTTTTGAAAGACTTGATCACTACAAATGGGTATCACTACAAGTTGGTATCAAGAAGACTAATTATTTGAACACTAATATACCAATGGACTGAGATAAAGAGTTAGTAAATTAACAGGGGAAGAGACCTTGTCAGGAAGAGCTACCCTTTCAGAAATAAAGGGGGAGAGTATTCAGAGATAGAAGGAGCATATTGACAGGGGGAGTCATTCAATTATGACAGGAAAAGCATGAATGCATGGGGAGTTACCCAAGTTCATATTTTGGTCAACAAAATGCATATAGACAAAGGTTGATCATAAGGGGAGAAACCCTTTGCCATTGATGTCAAAGGGGGAGAGTAACTTCAGAGGAAAGAAGAATAATCACAGGGGGAGTTTGTGTATGAAGCTAGTAGGTTTCCCTCAATGACAAAGGGGGGTATTTTTGGACATATTGTCATTGATGTCAACAGTCGATGCCATTGTGATGTGATGATAAGTTGTTATGATGAATTGTCATTGATGAGTTATCATTAATGAATTGTCATTGATGTCAACAGTATAATAGTTAGCATAGAATGAATACGTCAAACAATATGTAGAGAATGAAAATGTCAAATAGTATGCATAGATTAAATCTTAGAAGCAAGGACATTAATCAAATCTCAGAAGGAAGAGCACATTGTAGAAATGTCATTGGGATCGAAATTCCCACAGGAAAACTCCAAAGGATTCAAGAAAGAATCCTTCTCATTGAGATAGTTTTAAGGAGTAGTCGCACAGAAGACATAATGCGAGGTGCAGAATAATCCACTCTAAATCTCAAGCTAGGTAGCATGCATAGAATCCATGTACAGAAGAAGTAACGAAGAACAAGGTATTAAAATATTAGGAGAAATAACGGTGAACATATTAGAAGAAATATCATTAGATCGAGGTGAAGTCAGAGTTTTGAAGAATTATATCTGGATCGTCAGATATGGGATTTATAATAGAAGGATCCTTGGAGGACTAGTCAACAATCAGATCAAGTCGTGACCATTGGATATGCAAGTCCCTGATCAAGGGAAGGGATTGATTACAGAGCACAAAGGGAGAATTAAACAATGTGTTAATTCTAATCTCGCAATTAGTCTAGACCGTTGATCATCACCCTCCAATAGATCTATGGTTGGCATCAATTCCACTACCAATGAGCAGTTTCCATTGTAGAACTCGATGATAGTTTTAAACGTTGTTCTAGTTGGGACCCCATAATCATCCCTGATCATTGATCTACTCAAGGAGCATTCTCGGTCATTGGATCATAGAGAAAAACTGCACAAAGAAGGAAAATAATCATGCTCGTTGAAGTAGATTTTAGGACAAATCATGACCATCAGATCGAGGGGGAGTCAGAATAATTAGATCTCAACTGAAAGATCTAGAGAAGGAGATTCAAAAGATATCTTAGCCATTGAATTAAAGTTGAGTAGAACAACAATCAACCTTGGTGCTAAATACTTCGGAGAAAAGAAGCCCAAAATGGGTAATGTTACACGAAGGCTGAAGTCCCCAAGTGGACATGAGTTGTCCGATCCAAGGAAGACTTCACATAATATACTGATCATTGGATCGAGAAAAGTGGAAGGACAATGTAAGCCCCAAATGTTCCAAAGAGGACATGATTCGTTCGATATGAGAAATATTTTGGGAGTCATATTGGTCATCTGATCTATATAAAGTGGAAGGATAGGATAAACAAAGATGAAGGTCGGAGCCCTGAAAATCCTGAAGTAAATGAGGACCATTAGATTTGAACAATACATGATGATCGTTGGATAATAATAGTGGTCAACTTCAGCGCTAACCACTTCGGTGAAAATTGGTTGAGAACATGTAAATTCAACCAAAGCATTGAAGGATGAAGTCACTCTCAACTGTCGATCTGAGATACATTTAGGGAGTTAGGACAACCGTTAGATCTAGGAGAAGAACATGTGCGACATGAGAAGATCCATGTCAATAATACTACGTCAGCAAGGACACGTGGCGAGATCAGATGATGAAAAGTTTCAAAGTGCAGTTGACATTTCAGGTATGTGTAAGTCAAAAATCTAAGTGACACGTGGTTTCCACTCAGTCAAAGCCACATCAACAAGTGACGTTAGAAAGTTATGTCACTACGGGAGTTTTTACTTCGGGAGTTTCACCACCAGAAAATCCCCGAAGTCCCAAAGTTCCGAAATGAACGAGAACTGTTCATCGTGCAAATAAAATATTGATTGTCCGATCTACTATGATGAAATCTGCTTCAGGATATTTGAAATATTACAGAGGCTAGAAGTTGCGAAGGACGAAGTCCTAAAGTAACGACAATCATCCATCTCGTCATGCGATTAAAATGTGATTGTCGATCTTGAAAAGTGATCAAACACTTATTTATCCTAGTGCCTAGTCACCACTTGCAGTCGTATGGAATAAATAAATAAGGATAAAAGAAGAGGCATTGCTTAAATTAATAATATCGTGGTTCTGCGCCTGTGCTCATATGAAAATGGTTTGAAGGAAGAGCCTCATACATATTTAATTTGATAGAGAGTTAACACTATAACAATACAGAGAATCGATAAAAGATCAAATATGTTCTGTTGGTGAACTGAGAACACATCAAAATCATGAGTACAATATAATGAGTCGATCCATGTCTATGATCAACTCATGAAGACAAAAGAACCAACACACAGTCATGATTGAAAGAGAGTTAAATCATAAGCATTATGAATAAAAGATAAAAGGAAAAATGATATTATTTAAAGTTTAATATTATCATTTAAATTGAAAGGTATAATGGTTTAATATCAAAAGATGCAATGATTCAAATTCACACCAGTTGGAAGACTATATAAACAAGAAATGATGGTGAGAAGAAGTGTAGTTGAATTTGTTGAAGTATATATATTTATATATAATGGATTGAATGAAGGTTCATTCTATCAGGTTGGTGCCTATTTACAAGTTGGGTCTTGTATGAGGATTGGATTCCTCACATCTCAGTTGGATCTGATCTCAACAAGCTAGGACTTGTTATGAGGGTTGGATTCATCATTTCATAGTTGGATCTGAGAACTACAAGTTGGGTCTTGTAACAGAGAGATGGGTCTCTCATAGTTACTTGAAGATGAATATATTCAAAGATTGATCTTATGTATTCATTCAAGTTAAATAAATAAACAAAATATGTATTCTTTTATATATTGGTTGAGAAAATGAAATATTGGTTGAGAAAATGAAATAAATATATGTTGTTCAATTAATTTATGAAAAGTGGAAAATTGTCCAAAGTTTTGTGAAACTGATTCAACACCCCCCCCCACCCCCCTCTCAGTGTCAAGTGTCCATTTCAATAGCCATTGTCTAATCCAATGGTACCCATGCCTTGGTAAACTCTGAGCAATATTTGTATCTATACAATAGGCATATCATAGGACATCCATGTAAGGATCTCGTAAACCCATCACACCATACCAACCTAAGGATGGATTGAAGTATTTCTTGTCCTCTTTGCACAAGATAGCCATGATATTTCCTACATCATGTTGTTTATGAAATGCTATTACAAAATCATTGTTGAGTAACACTTCTAGTTCAAGTAGCTTGTAGTATTTAATTGTTTTCAGGGGGGAAAATGTCCCTACAGACTACCCCTTCTCATCATTGATTATAGAACTCTTTCTATCAGTATGAATGATAATCCATTCCAATTATTTTATGCAAAGAAAAACTAGATCCCTGGATGAAACCATATGAAACCAAGAAGAAAAAATGTTTTGGAGAACCCTATAATCCATTTCTATGATAGCAGGGTCACTATGTGGTGTCAACTCGTGGTATTCTTCATCCCTAATTTTAATGAATAATTTGTTCAGTGCAGACAATGAAACTTTCATTCCATTTGTCAGATCAATGTCCCTGTATAATGGTGGCTACACAAAAACCTTCTTTAAAGGAAATCTAATTATTGGCTCCAAGTTATATTCTAGCTTTTTTACTTCTGCTAGTGCCAGAGTGTATGCTTCTCCTATCTATTTACCTTTTCCTTTCGACAAATATCGGGTGGAGGATCTTCTCGATAATTTTTTTCCTATAATGAAGCCAAACATTGATATATTGATTTATGGAACATTATCAATCATTTGATTCATAATTTAAAATGAAAGGGATGATGATGAAGCACTATGCATGAACCTGCAAAAGAAGACATTTAATAGAATTGAGTATGATGATAGAACACTTACTAGAGTCGAGCATGCAGAGAGTTGAAATTCAAATATTACTTTCACGATTCAAAAATGAAAATTGATCAGTGGTTTTAGAGAACAATTTTCTTTGTGACAAACTTTCAGACATCAAAATGAAAATGAGGTAAATGACTCTCTGATCCAAAATTTAAAGGATCAAGGGACAAATATAGAACACAATATCGATCTTTTTGATCACATCCTACAAATATTTTGGTTTAAATGCTACCGTTAATTGCTAAATTCGCATTAAAAGAGATTTGATGACCAACAATAGGTAACTAAGTGACTTTCTATTCATTTCAAAACTTTTTAAATAGTATCTTTTGACATGCTTCCCTTCGCTTATCAAGATTCAGAAAAAATGTGTATAGAATGTTTAAAAAATTGTGCTATTGTGGCACATTTTCACCAAACTTTGAAAGAATATGAAGAGAATATTCCTTCACTTCATCAACATGATTTCCTTCACTCATCCAAACTCAACAGAAAATGTATTGGAACCCTTTAAATAAAAAAATTTAACACTTATTCATAAAACCTTTGAAAGAATGTTCATCAAATATTCTTTCGAGGTTTCAAAAAATCCGATCAAGATACTTTTCAATTGATTTTTTTATTTGTGCACTTAACTTTCGTTATTGACTCTTGGTAAAAATGTCTTCCATTTGAAAAAATGTCAAGGTATAATGAAAAGGTGATCACCCAAAGATGCATCGGGACTCAATAGAAAATAAACTCAACTATCAACACTTGGAGAAAAATTGCTACTATTTACTTTTCTGCTGACCCCCCATAAGATTATTGACCTTCAGGAGAAAAGTGTTCATCAACATCGACACTTGGAGAAAAATAATTGTTCATAGATTTTTCATGATCGTTGGTGGGTCTATTGATTCTTTAGGTAATAAAACATTTTCTTGTGTTCTTTCATGTATTTTATTTGTATTTTTTCTCAAAAAGTTATTTTTTTTGTTCTTTCTCAAATTACTATATTTTTGGGCCTTTTTAGGCAAATGAATGCATAAGATGCCTTAAAATAAAATATGAAATGGTGAAAGATAAAAAAATCCATAGCTAGAAGCAGTGATAGCATTCTCAAAAAGAAAAAGTGGTACCCAAAAATACTAAATTTTTTAGGGTGTGTTGTGCACTCAACAAATGGTGATTGAGTGGATGATACATACCTTCAATCAAAACCAAACAATTTTGAGTGATAAAGACTTGGATAATCAATAGAAAATGAAAAACAACAATAGGTTCTTATATACGCCATTCATAAATCATCCTTTTCCTTGTCATGGAGATGCGACACTAGCACGAACATAAGATATGAGTCGTTTAAATCGCTAATTTGTATTTTGAGTGGGAAACCAAGTTGAAACCAAGCTCTAATGTTAGGGAATTATTTTCTGATAAAATCTAGGTAAACCTATCATCCTTCTCATGTTTCTTCGTTGTCAGTGAGCATTCGTATCCACGTCATAGTCACCATAATATCATAAACCTGGCTCTTGCTCCAATGAGTGTCCATATCCCCCAGCAGGGATATCTGGATTTCTTCATTGGTACATGTTCTATAAAGTTATTTCTCTTGATTTCCCACCTTATTTTTATTTTTATTTGTTGATTTTTTATTTCTTTCTTTCAAAAGAGTAATTAATTCAAGGAGGAACGTGCATGAACAATGTTAACCCATTGAGGATGATATGTGTTATTGAAGGGATGAATTGGGCATCACCCTTAGGATTTAAAACTCATATATTCCAAAAGAAGCAAGAGACTCCTCAATTCCCCTTCATCATTAAGACCGTGATTTCCAAACAATATAACTTTTTGATCTTTTCATGTTAGACCATAGTAATTTCCTCCATTGACATGTTGGAACATCGAGTTATGATGGTTAATCACACTTCTCCTACAATTAATCGGTCAAGATATCGACTAGATATCTACATCATTCGGTCGAGTAGTCGAGAAGCTTTTCAGTGGGACAATCGTCCAATAGTCAAAGATAGTCGATCGATGGATCGACAAACCGGGAAATCGACTATGCATTAGATGCATGGACAACCAGTTTGGGAATCCTTATCAATCTGATTAGATAACGTGCATTTGACAGAGTCAAAATATAACCATCGATGGTTATATGTGGACAAGATATTCTTGATTCCAAGTGTTGGTTGTGGAGCCTAATTATCTTCCTGGTTCAAAGGTATTTGTTTCCAACTGTGTTTATACCCCATGAAGACTTT
This sequence comes from Picea abies, assembly GCA_900067695.1. Classification (NCBI taxonomy): domain Eukaryota; kingdom Viridiplantae; phylum Streptophyta; class Pinopsida; order Pinales; family Pinaceae; genus Picea; species Picea abies. Next base: position 21,205 of record CBVK0101163933.1, read on the forward strand.
ACACCCCAAAAGAATGTACACTCCTCCACACGGGGGAGTGCAGGGGGGGTTACACCCCTTACAGGGTCCGAGGGAAATCGGGGGTTTGGGGGTGAAGCCCTCGAAGGAAAAATTGCCTTGTAAATGTATATTGTAATTTCATAGTAAATCTGGACCATTCTTTATAAGGTCGCATATCTGACGGTAGAAGTTATGTTAGGGTTTTTTTCCCTGTAAGGAAACCCTCTTTTATGAGGGAAATGTATTGTGGCTATGGATCATTGTGAATATTGTATTCTGAGAGATAAGACTATGAGAGAAATAAGAGGAAGTTACAATGAGTGTGATGTAGGTTGTATCCCTTCATTTGTTGGATAATAATAAAGGAAGGACCTGGAAATTTATCTGGTGAACGTAGCCCAAATTGGTTGAACCATGTATATATGTGTCTCTATTGTATTGTGTATATTCTATGTTTTATTTCTGCATTTGTTTTATTTTATTGCTTCACAATCTTGTTTTTCTAATAACCGATATTAGAGCGAAAGGTAAATCGCAAGAAAAGAGGGTTCTTAGTTCGAGTGGGAGCAATGACAAAAAGATGAAAAGTTTAGGGTTGAGAAATTTAACGGCCAAAACTACCAGTTATGGAAGATGCAGATGAAATATTATTTATATCAGAAGGATCTATTCCTACCATTGGGTGGAATAACAAAGAAGCCGACGACCATGAAGAATGAAGAATGGGAGATTCTTGACATAAAGGCTCTAGGAACAATACGACTGACCCTAGCAACATCAGTGGCTTTCAATATTTTGAAAGAAAAGACAACGAAGGAGCTGATGGACGCATTGGCTAAACTGTATGAAAAACCATTAGCGTCCAATAAGGTATTTCTAATGAATATATTATTTAATATGAAGATGTCAGAAGGCGGGTCTGTTGCAGATCATTTAAATGAATTTAATACAATTACTAAGGATTTAAGTTATGTAAAAGTGGACTTTGATGATGAGGTCAGGGATCTTCTAATATTGTGCTCATTGCTAGAAAGCTGGAACGACTTGTTCATGGTTGTAAGTAACTCTGTCTCTGGTTCAAACACTTTAAAATTTGATGATGTTGTTGGTGTTATCCTTAGCGAGGAAATATGATGGAAATGCATAGGTGAGACATCAGGTAATGCATTGAACATGGATAATAGGGGAAGACAAAAGGATAGAGGAAAGGGCTAAGGAAACCGTAATATTTCTAGGAAGGGCAGATCCAAATCCAAACTTGGAAAGATAGAGTGTTGGAATTGTGGTAAGAAAGGACATCTGAAGAAAGATTGTAGAGCTCCAAAGGACCAAAGAGATGGACAACAGGAGAAAAATCAGGAAGAAAATGTAATAGGTGATGTGTTACAAGATGCTTTGATTCTTTCTATGGATAATATTTTTGGGTCTTGGGTAGTAGATTCAGGGGCTTTGTTTCATCCCACACCCCATAGGAAACATTTTCTAGATTATGTTCAAGGTGATTTTGGACAGGTTCATTTAGATGATGATGCACCATGCAAAATTGTTGGAATGGGAAGGGTAAAAATAAAGTAAAGGAATGGAAACCAATGGTTGTTGAAAGAGGTGATACATGTTCCATATCTATGAAAAAATATACTTTCAACAGGGAAGGTGGAAAGTGAAGGTTGTATATCCATATTTACAAATAAGGTGTGTAAGGTCACCAAAGGATCATTGGTCATAGAAAAAGGAGAGAAGGTAGGTACATTGTATTTATGTACTGGTAATATTGACTCTTCTATCTCTTTAGCTTCTACAGGAGTGGATACAACACTATGGCATCATATGATTGGACACATGAGTGAGAAGGGGATGCAGATACTTCACAAAATAATTTTTTTTCCAGATCTTAAACAAATTGATTTGGATTTATGTGAGCATTGTGTTTATGGAAAACAAAAGAGAGTCATATTTCTCAGAGTTGAAAAATAAAAGAAGAGTCAAAGGTTGGAGCTTGTGCATACAGATGTATGGAGACCAAATCACATATTATCTTTTGGTGGATCTCGTTATTATGTTACTTTTTTTTATGATGCAACTAGAAAAACTTGGGTTTATTGCATTCAACAAAAATCTGATGTTTTTGATACTTTTAAGAAATGGAAATATTTGGTTGAGAATGAGATGCGAAAAAGGTTGAAGTGTCTCAAATTAGATAGTGGAGGTGAATATTGCAGAAAGGAGTTTCATGATTATTGTTCATACCATGGGATTCGTAGAGAGAAGACAGTTCCAGGAACACCATAAGAAAATGGTGTGTTAGAAAGGATGAAGAGGACAATCATGGAGTGTGCAAGCAGTATGAGCTTGCATGCTAGTTTTCCCTTACAGTTCTGGGCAGATGTTTTATATATTGTTGTTTACTTAATAAACATAGGACCTTCAATATCTTTTTATGGTGGAATTCCATAGGAGGCATGGACAGGTAAAAAGGTAAATTATTCTTTTTTGAAGACTTTTTGTTGTGAAGCATTTGTCCATATTGATAAAGAAAATAGAACAAAGCTTGAGGAAAAATCCAAGAAGTGTACCTTTATTGGATATGGTGTTAATGATTTTGGCTATCGCTTATGGGATTATGAAAATAAAAAAATAATTAGGAGTAGAGATGTCATATTCATTGAGAAGGTCGTGTACAAAGATTAGTTGTAGGGAAAGATATAAGAAAAAGAAAAACCTAAATACATAGTGCTTGATGAGATCACTAAAAAATAAATTGCAAAGGAACGAGAAAATCAAAATGTACAACAAGAGGAGCAGAAGGTACCTCAAATTCCTGCCAGTGTTGTTAGAAGATCTACTAGGTTAAGTATACCCCCTGAACGATACACTCCTTCATTGTATTTTCATTGTTGACTAATTCTGGTGAACCATAATGTTATGAAGAGCCTTATTCATCAACAATTGGTGGCTTGATGTATGTGATGGTTTGCAAAAGACCGGATATTTCACATGCAGTGGGATTTTTGAGCAGGTATATGAAAAATCCAAGTAAAGAACACTGGGAGGCAGTAAAGTGGATTCTCAGGTATTTGAGAGGTACTACTACTCATGCATTATGTTTTGGAGGTTCATACATTGTTCTATAGGGATATGTTGATTCAAATATGGCAGGTGATAAAGATAGAAGGAGGAGCACCACAAGGTATGTTTTTACTATAGGTGGAACAAAAGTAAGTTGGATTTTGAAACTGTAAAATCTTGTTGCAGTTTCAACAACAGAGGCAGAGTATGTTGTTTCTACAGATGCTAGTAAAGAGATGATTTTCTTACAAAGGTTTATGGAGGAATTGGGAAAGAAGCAGGAGAAGAACAGGTTGTATTGTGATAGTGAGAGTGTCATTCATCTTGCAAAGAACTCAACCTTCCATTCCAATAATAATCATATACAACTCAGGTACCATTTCATATGATCTGTCTTTGAAGATGGACATTTGAAGTTGGAAAAGATACACACTAGCCAGAATTCTGCAGACATGTTAACTAAGGGAGTAACCAGGGAGAAACTAAGTTCCTGCTCAATTGCAATTGGTCTTCAAGCATGAATATGAAGATGATAAATTTTCTAGGTCCAAGAAGGATCATAGTCCAACATACACAACATCGGTGGATTCATTGAGATCAGTCTCCAAGTGGGAGATTGTTGGTTGTGGAGCCTAATTATCTTCTTGATTCGGAGGTATTTTTTTCCAGCCGTGTTTATACCCCATGAAGACTTTACACCCTAGAAGAATGTACACTCATCCACATGGGGGAGTGTAGAAGGGGGGTTACCTAGGAAAAATTTCCTTGTAAATGTATATTGTAATTTCATTGTAAATATGGACCATTCATTAGAAGTCGCAGATCCGACGGTAGAAGTTATGTTAGAGTTTTTTTCCCTGTAAGACAACCCTATTTTATGAGGGAAATGTATTGCGGTTATGTATCATTGTGAATATTGTATTTTGAGTAAGGATACTGTGAGAGAAAGAAGAGGAAGTTACAGTGGGTGTGTTGTAGGTTGTATCCCTTCATTTGTTGGATAATAATAAAGGAAGGACCAAGAAATTTCTCTATTGGACGTAGCCCACACTGGGTGAACCATGTATATATGTGTCTCTATTGTATTGTGTATCTTATGTTTTTTATTTCCTCATTTGTTTTATTTTATTGCTCCACAATCCTGTTTTTCTAACATGAAATACATGCACTGGCCTTTTCTAGGATATGTGGTAGGAATATCTCAATTCCCTGAATGATCAGGACACATCTCTGATCCTCCTCCTCTGTCAGCATTCCTAGATTATCTAAACTCACCTCTTATTTCTCGAGAATTTCATATAGTCTTACTCCATCTATGCCCACTTGGCAACTTGAAACTTTTGTCCTACCCTCCAAGCAGTCTGTGAGATCCCTCATTAGTCTATGCTCATTTCCCTCCTAGAAATATGAACTTTCACCTCTTCCCTCCTGGTAGTCTATGAGATCTCCAACTGATCTCATCTCATTTCCCACCTGGCAATTTGAAAGTTCATCTCTACCCTCCTGGCAGTCTATGATATCTCTGCTTGATATATCCTCCTCATCACTGAGGTTTTCTCCAACTTCTGGCTCACAAATGCAAACTTGCTCCCCTTCTGTGTCACTGAGGTTTTCAGCATGCTTCAACCACTTCCTCAATATTTGTTTTTGCCTCTTGGCAACCAAATGCTGGATAGGCCAATTTGCCTTTTGCTTCACGGGCCACTTGTACCTCCATCATACCTGTGCCTCCTATTGCATATTCAACGTCATCCTATAGAGCTATGCTCTCATATCCTTGAGCTATATTTCTCTCTTCTCTCTGCTCACCTGCTGGCAGTATTTTCCTTGACCATGTTTCTAGCCTTTACTAGCTATATTCCTCCTCTACCTTCAAGAACGCAACTAGTTCTTCTCCTTCATCCCACCTGGATGTCTACTTCGCTTTCTTTGCAACTGAGAGAATTATTGGCTTTCTCCTGCAACCCTCCTGGCTCTCAAATTTATGTTCCACAATTGAAAACAAAACTCCACACATAGAGCATCAGTACTATGTCTCCTCTCACTTTTCATGTTGTCTGCAATAAAAAATCGAATCTAATACCATTTGATGGTATCAGACAAAACGTTTCTCCTTCCTACTACCTAAAAATAAAATTAGGCTCTAATACCATTTGATGGTATCAGACCAAAACTTTCCTCGCTCACTTGCTATCTGCAGACACAATTACGCTCTAATACCATTTGATGCAAACCCCCTTCCTCAACCAGGTTCCGCTTGACCTTCTGGTCTAGGATCATTCAAAACAGGAGTTAAAGAAGTTCTTTGGGCCCCGCTGAGCCCCCAAAATCCTTTCCACAGGTCTTTAACTTTTTATATGCAGGTCCAAGGACAAACTCACAGGCTCACACTAAGCCCCTTTTTTCTTAGCCTTCAATAAAATCAAATTTGGCCCTTAGCCCCTCTTTCTCTGGCGACAATAGCATGTAACCACGGATGTGACCAAGTGCCTAAAGAGAATGCACTATTTTGGGGCTCCAAGAGCTCTAACCTTCACAACCTTCCCAAACCACCGAACTCACGAACTTGTGAATTGACGGATCTCCGAACAATGACAGGGATCAACAGTCTCGATAATTCGTCGAGATCTATGGCTCAAATTCTCTTTAGGGATTTGGACTTCATCCCTTACAATAATTAACACCAATAATCCTATGGACCATCGAATAGGTAGAGTCCTGAACCAATGAAGGGGATCGACGGTTCGTGTTTCCCCGCTAAGATAAACGACTGTTATTAACTCTGCTAGCTCTAGCTTCGATGGTTCTGAAACCCACACTCCATTGTTCCATCAAAGCATCGAATCAGTGAATGCACATACACACATATTAACATCTTGTAACCCTCCGTCAGCTAATTCCTGTGATCAGCTCTGGGATTCCAAGCTTTTGGAGTCTCAGACGCTCAACCCTCTCCAACCCCCAGAGATCTAAACACGTGAATTCATGGAGGAATTGGATCAACGACCACCACTCTTCGTCAAACAGATAGCTCAGATTCTATCTTTGGACTTCGTGAGTCCGGGTGTTCTCACACTTCAACTCCTCACTTCCCCTGAATGTTGGAGTAACAGATATTTCCTTCACACGCAATGTGTCCTTCTTTTGATTAACGGCTAGGATGAGTCCCAACCTTCTATACTACGACAATCTTATCTTTCGGTGACCTTTTGCTCCTTTCCTCTGGAGTATAGGTTCTATGTGCATAATTGAAATCTCTATGTAGAATTACATTGCTCCTCCTACGATTTTCCTTCCAGTGTGCCCTCTAGGAAACCTTTCTCCTAGAACTCGAAATAGAGTTCTCACACACTCCTTGCGCCTGCTCAATGCACTCATTGCAAATCCATCAGAGTATTCTGTAACTATGGTAAATCCTCTTCTAAGTTTAAGACCCGTTCTGGTGTGCCCACCTAGCATGCTCTTCCTTGAACCCAAGACAAAGTTTAAATGCACATTCCTTGTGTTGGCTTCACATAATTTTCTCTAACTCTAGTGTGCACTCCTTGCACAAGCCTAAGAGCCCAGAAACACTCAGAAAACAAACAAATAGGGAATTTTATCTACTCCTACAAATGGAAATATATATGCATCTAACAACATATCATAAACACACAGTAAACACATTCAAAGAGATCCAAAAAATAAAGGAACATACACAGGAAATCATATGCAGGAAAAATTGCTTTTGTATTATCTATGAATGTATGTATAATGTTTACAAGCTCAGACTCTAACAGAGTCTTTCACCTTTCTCCTCTCTTGATATTTATCTACAAGTCTCTCTTGAATCATACTTTAACTAATGAATTTCAAAACAAGGGATTTTTCCAAAAGAGGGGCACCTCAGGGCTTCCTCCATCCACCTACTCGCATTGAATTGCATTGAATTACAGTTAATGGACCTCTAGTCTAAATTAGACATAGATCCCTCCTACTGTTAGCCATTAAAGGAGACCCTCTCTATTACAATTTCTCATCCTATCAAGCACATGGGCTCGTCCTCTTTGATCCTTACAACATTTAATACATTAAATTCCGCATTTAAAATTTAAAATTTGGTTCAAAATGAGAGGGTTGGCACCTCTCTTTCCTCGAAACTTGTTCCTCCTTGTCTTCTAATGCACTGTATTTCTAATGCACTGGCTCATTTGCTGAGATGGGGCGATTCTCCTGCATCATACTCTTGTGTTGACAAAAATCATGAGCTCCCGCTCATGGCTACCCTATTGTTTTGGTTGAAATCCTCCAGGGTCCCAAATATGAATTTGGAGTTGTCCATCTGCTCCTCTACTTTGTTGTTGGTGTTTCTTCCCTATTTTTGTAGGCTCTACTCTATTCCACTTCTCTTTGTTGATTGTATCCTTTGTTTCTTCCAACATCAATCTCCTTATTTCCTCAATCACTCTGTCTAGTTGGTCTACTAGTTGGCTCCTCTTATGAAATTTTCTCTACTACATATCCTCTTCATTATCCAGTTCCAACTTAACTTGTTGGATGCACTGGTTCTGCGCTACCACTCTTTCCTCTAGGGCCTCCAATTATTCACACAGATCAGCTACACCCATTTTTTCTGTTGTTCTCTCCTATGTTGTAGTTTCAAATTCTGTAGTCACCTCTTGTTCGTCTCCCTCGCAAAAAATTGAGCAATTCAATCGAATTCTCTTCATATTATCTCATATGTTCGACATATTTTAATGTCTTCGCATTCTAATTTTTTATGATAGTCACTGTTGGTTGTCTCTCCTATGTTTCATCTGCAGTACACAAATTGTTAGCTTCACAAACATTTTTCCCCATGACCTCTTCTTTTGATGCTTGTTGCATCACCTCCTCACGTGTAGTACATGCACTGGCCTCTTCTGGGATATGTGGCAGGAATATCTCAATTCCCCCAATGATCAGGATGCATCTCTGATCCTCCTCCTCTGTCAGTGTTCCTAGTTGATCCAAACTCACATCCAAGTTTCTGATATTTTCAGATAGTCTCACTTCATCTATGCCCAGTTGGAAACTTGAAACTTTTTTCCTACCCTCCTGGTAGTTTGCAAGATCCCTCACTGATCTCTGCTTATTTCCCTCCTAGAAACCTGAACTTCCACCTCTACCCTCCTGGTAGTCTATAATATCTCCAACAGAACTCATCTCATTTCCCACCTAGCAATTTGAAAGTTCATCTCTACCCTCCTAATAGTCTACAAGATATCTACTTGATCTCTCCTCATCATTGAGGTTTTCTCCAACTTTTGGCTCACAAATTCAAACCTGCTCCCCTGTGTCACTGAGGTTTTCAGCATGCCTTAGCCACTTCCTCAATATTTTCTTCTTCCTCTTATCAACCAACTACTGGATAGGCCAATTTACCTTCCGCTTCATGGGCCACTCGTACCTCCAACATACCTGTGCCTCCTGTTGAATATTCAACATCATCCTGTCGAGATCTGCTCTCATCTCCTTGAGCTCTTTTTCTCTCTGCTTTGTGCTCACATGTTGTCAGCCTTTTCTTTGACCCTATTTCTGGCCTTTAGTAGCTATCTTCCTCCTCTACCTTCAAGAATGCAATTGGTTCTTCTCCTTTAGCCCACCTGGCTATCTACTTCACCTTCTCTGCAACTGAGAGCATTACTAGATTTTTCCTGTAGCCCTCCTGGATTTCAAATGTCTGTTGCACAATTGCAAATAGAAATCCACACACAGAACATCAGTACTATGTCTCCTCTCACTTTTCCTATTATCTACAAGAAAAAATAGGCTCTGATACCATTTGATCGTATCATACAAGACTTTTCTCCTTCTTTCTACCTGAAAATAAAATCAGGCTATGATACCATTTGATGGGATCAGACCAAAACTTTCCTCTCTCACTTCATATCTGTAGAAAAAATCATACTTTGATACCATTTGATTCAAACCCCCTCCCTCACCCAGGGTCCACTCAACCTCCCGCTCTAGGATCGTTCAAAATAGGAGTCAAATCGGCTCTTCGGGCCCCACTGAGCCCCCAAAATCATTTTCGCATGTCTTTAACTTTTCATATGCAGGTCCAAGGATAAACTCCCGGGCTCACACTAAGCCCCTTTTTTCTTAGCCTTCAATAAAATCAAATTTATCCCTTAGGCCCTTTTTCTCTGGTGGCAATAGCATGTAACCAAGGCTGTGACCAAGCACCTAACGAGAACATTCTATTTCAAGGCTTCAGGAGCTCCAACCTTCCCAAACCACCGAATTCATGAACTTGTGAATTGATGGACCTCAAAACAATGGCAAGGATCAATGTTCTCAATAATTTGCCAAGATTTACGACTCAAATTATCTTCGGGGATTTGGGATTCATCCCTTCGAATACTTTACACCACTAATCCTTTGGACCACCGAATAGGAATAGTCCTGAACCACCAAAGGGAATCAACCGTTCTTGTTTCCCTGCTAAGATCAATGGCTATTATTAAATCTGCTAGCTCGGGCTTCGATGGTTCTGAAACCCATACTCCATTATTCCGTCGGAGTGTCAAATCGATGAAAACACATACACATAGATCAACAACTCACAACCCTCCATCATCCAATGATTGTGATCAGCTCCATGATTATAGGCTTCGGGAATCCAAAAATCTCAACCCTCGCTAACCCCTGAAGCTCTAAACACATGAATTCATGGAGGACTTGGATCGACAACCACTTGTCTTCGTCAAACAGATAGCTCAGATTCTAGCTTTGGACTTTGGGAGTCCAGGCATCCTCACACTTCAACTCCTCACTTCCCCTGAATACCGGAGTAACTGAGGTTTCCTCAGTGCGCAACATGTCCTTTTTTAAATTAAAGGCTAAGATGAGTCCCATCCTTTGGGACTACGACAGTTTCTGCTCCGGCGACCTTCTGTGCCTTTCCTCTGGAGCATAGGTTCTATGTGTAGAATTGCACTCTCTGTGTAGAATTGCACTGCTCCTCCTGAGATTTTCCTTCTAGTGTTCCCTCTTGGCAAACTTTCTCCCAGAACTTGAAATAGATTTCTCACACACTCCTTGCACATGCTTAATGCACTCCTTGCAAAGCCCTCAGAGTATTTAGTAACTCTGGTAAATACTATTCTAAGTTTAATTGTCGTTCTAGTCTGCCCACCTGGCACGCTCTTCATTGAACCTAAGACAAAGTTCAAATGCACACTCCTTGCACTGGCTTCACAGAGTTTTCTCTAACTTTGGTATGCACTCCTTACACAAGCCTAAGATCCCAGAAACACTCAGAAAACAAACCGATAGGGAATTCTATCTACTATTGCAAATGGAAACATATATGCATCTAAAAACATATCATAAACACACAATAAACACATTCAAATATATCCAAAAAATAAATGAACATACATAGGAAATCATATGCAGGAAAAATTGCTTTTGTATTATATCTGAATGTATGTACAATGTTTACAAGCTCAGACTACAACAGACTCTTTCACCTTTCTCCTCTCTTGATATTTCTCTATAGCTCTCTCCTTACTTATACTCTAACTAATGAATTTTGAAACAAGATATTTTTATAAAGTAGGGCCTCCTTGAGCCTTCCCTCCATCCACCTACTTGCATTGAATTGCATTTAATTACATTCAATGGGAATCTAGTACAAATCAGATCTAGATCCCTCCTACTGTCATCCATTAAAGGTGACCCTATCTATTACAATTTCTCAACCTATCAATCACATGGGCTCAACCTCTTTGATCCTTACAACATTTAATACATTAAATTCTGCATTTAAAAATGTAAATTGGGTTCAAAATGAGAGGGTTGGTGCCTTTCTTTCCTAGGAATTTGTTCCTCCTTGTGCAATAATGTATTGTCTTGTTGATGCATTGGTGCATTTGCTGAGATGGAGAGATGCTCCTGCATCAAAATAAGATGTCACATCATGACATTTATTAATGGTTTTTTCACATTTCATTGTTCGTCAAGGGTTATATTGGGTTGTGACATTCTTCAATGGTAATGCCAAATTGTTACTTTCATTTTGACTTTCATTTTGGCTTACTATATGTGAAATTGTTGTGTTTCTCAATGGTTATTTCAAATTGCGAAATTCATCTTTCCATGTTAATGACTGTGTAACATTGTTTCATTCATCAAATGGCGCGTCACATTGTGATGTTCTTTAAGGGTTAATGAAATATGGTGTCACATTGTGACATTCACAAGGGATTTTATCACATTGTGGCATTCATCAAGGGTTAAGATGGATTGCAACATTCCTTAATGGTTATTTCAGATTGTGACATTCATCTTGTCCCATTAAGAGTCATGACACATTGTGGCATTCATCAAATGTAATGTCTCATTGCGATGTTTGTTAAGGATTTTGTTGCATTGTGGCATTAATGAAATGTTATTTCACATTGTAACATTCATTAAGAGTTTTTTCACATTTAAATGTTCATGAAGGATTATGTTGTGTTGTGAAATTCTTCAATGGTTATGTGAGATTGTGGCTTTCATTTTGGTGTACTTTATGTGAAATTGTTATTTTTCTTAATGGTTATTTTGTATTGAGACATTCACCTTTCCACATTAATGGGTATGTAACATTGCAACATTCATCAAATGGCATTTCCCATTGTGATGTTCATTAAGGGTTTTGTTGGAATGTGATTAATAAAATATGATGTCATAATGTGCCATTTATTAAGGGTTCTCTTGCATTACAATGTTCATCAAGGTTTTTGATGGGTTGTGATATTATTAAATGGTTATGTGAGATTGTAACATTCATTTTGGCTTACTTTATAATATGGATATGTTTCATTGTGATGTTATTAAGGGTTTTGTGGCATTGCAATGTTCATCAAGGGTTAATTAAGGATTAATGAAATATGATGTTATTAAGGGTTTTGTGGCATTGCAATGTTTATCAAGGGTTAATTAAGGGTTAATGAAATGTGATGTCAATTGTGACATGAATTAAGGGTTGTGACTTTCATTTTGTCTTACTTTATGTGAAATTGTCCCATTTCTTAATGGTTATTTCAGATTGAGACATCGCCTTTCCATGTTAATGGGTATGTAACATTGCATCATTCATCAAATTTTATTTTGCGTTGTGGGTTTGTTGCATTGTGACATCAATAAAATGTGATGTCATATTGTGACATTTATTAAGGATTTTATTTCAATATTCATCAATGGTTTTGCTGGGTTGTGATATTGTTCAATGGTTATGTGAGATTATAACATTCATTTTGGCTTACTTCATAATATGGATATATTTGATTGTGATGTTCTTAATGGTTATGTGACATTGAAACATCCAAATCGGTTGTGTTGTGTCGGCTTATTACATTGATGAATGGTTATGTGAAATTATAGTGTCGATCAAATGTGGAGGGTTTTGTCGTATTGCAATGTTCATCAAGGGTTATGTTGGGTTGTGACATTCTTGAATGATTATGTCATATTATAACTTTCATTTTTGGCTTAGTTTATGTGAAATTGTTTCTTTGTTTAATGATTATTTTATATTGAGACACTCATATTGCCACATTAATGGCTATGTAACATTACATAATTCATCAAATGTCATGTCACATTGTGATGTTCATTAAGGGTGGGTTTTGTCACATTGTTACATTAATCAAATGTGTTGTCACATTATGACATTTATTAAGGATTTTGATGTGACAATGAAAAACCCTTAATAGATAAATAAATTCATTATTTACAATCAAAACAAACTTAGAATATATCGGATGGGGTGCCACGTAATGGAAGGAGGCCACACAGTGCTCCCATGAACTCAACCATAAATATGGCCAGACAACATCCCTCACCTCAGTGTTGAATGGAGGGCGACCTTAATAACTCGCAAAGGAAGGGAGGAAAACTCCCCCGCATCAATTTAATGGTGATCCTGTGGATTAATGGTAGGATGTGGGTGAGTATAACAGTCATGTCCGCCCCTTAGATATCTCTCAGGCCAGGCTTGTATTATTTCACCTCTGAGATCTGTCACCTTGCTCGTTCAGGGAATTGGGTTATTACACAATGGGTTCTCCTAGCTGTAATTCAGTGGATTCTTCCCCCCCTCGACACTACCATGCTGAGAGAGAGAGGAAAGCCAAGGTGCAGAGTTGTGTGACACAGTTATGTGGCTAGACAGAGACGCCTGCAGAATATGGAATAGGCCCTGTCCATTTCTAGGACTCAGTGCACTACAAGGCCACATACTCCACCAATGGCCTATGTCGAGGAGGAATTCCCAAAGGAACCTATCCAGATTCCACCAGAATCGCTCCTCTACATGGTCTTGGATGATTACTTGTGCCCCTGCACTAGTCAGGCTGATATAGGTATTAAGGTTGCCATGGAAGACACCATACACGTTGTCCAGGAGGAATTCCTGGAGAAAAACCTCCACACGGCTCCAGACGCCTTCATCTAGGGTAGCACCAGTGAAGTGGTTCCAGGAGAAGAGGTGGACAAGGATAAATCCACCAGCACTACATAGGAGAATTTTCCCATCTCAGCACCACCACTGCTGAATACAATTTTGGATTCCGACCAAGCTCCCCCCAACCTCTTCAACCTGAAGCAACTGGAGCTCATTTTCAATCTCAGGAGCTACATGGCGAACCAACTTCATCATGACACCCTAATCAACAATCGAATTGATATGTTATTCGATGCATTCTCGAATGCACCGTCCAAGCAATGTTGCCCGACCTGTACGCAACCCTTCATGATACATCCCAACGACGATACTCTTCCTGGAGCTTCAGACGACAGATCCCATGGTGCACAGAACTCGAGCAATGGTTAGTTTCATGCAATCCTCTAAGCTCCACTAGCACAACGATGGTGCTTCCTTCTTGGTATCCAACACTGGTACTCTGCACATTTCCTGTCTAGCTTTTTTTTTTTCAGAAGTTGTTAGTTTGTTCTAGCTTGCAAAGATCTGTCAAGAAAATCATCTACCACCTGCTCTGGTTTCCAATTGGTAGGTTCTTTTGGTTTGGCAGGCTAATGACATGTATAGTAATTTATTTCATTGGATATGTTTCTAAGTAATATTATTAAAGTATAGTAAGTAATATACACATGAATAATTTTAAACATCATGAGATATCTTTTATAATGGGAATATAAGAAATTTGATTCTAAAGAATCATTAAAGGAGGTATGCGACATTGAAGTGAATGTTTTTTTTAAACCATTCATTAATGTCACATGTGAAAAAACCCTTCATAAACATCACAATGTAACATGAGATTTGACGAATTCCAATTTCACATTACGGTTGGATAAATAATATTATACAAAGAGATTTGATGAATTCCAATTTCACATTATGGTTAGATAAATAGTATTATACAAAAAATATAACAAAACCCTTAATAAATGTCATAATGTTGCATCACATTTGATCAACATCACAATGTAACAAAATATTTAATAAATGAATATCACAATCCAATTATATTATAATAATATAATTTTATATTGTTTATAATATCATAATATTATAATTTTATTATTCAAAATTTTAAATTTCTTTTTTGGTAAAAAGACAATATACTATCCTCAAATAATATAATTTTGAATATGTTTGACAATTATGGTTGATTATATTAAATTTTTTTTTTTTTTTTTA
>CBVK0101163995.1:0-13127 GCA_900067695.1 Picea abies
TTCATACCATGGGATTCATAGAGAGAAGATAGTTCCAAGAACACCACAATAAAATGGTGTGTTAGAAAGGATGAATAGTACAATCATGGAGCATGCAAGGAGTATGAGATTGCATGTTGGTTTTCCCTTATAGTTATGGGTAGATGTTGTAGATATTGTTGTTTACTTAATGAACAAAGGAACTTCAATCTCTTTGGATGGTAGAATTCGAGAGGAGGCATGGATAGGTAAAAAGGTAAACTATTCTTTTTTGAAGACTTTTGGTTGTGAACCATTTGTCCATATTGATAAAAAAAAATAGAACAAAGCTTGAGGCAAAATTCAAGAAGTGTACATTTATTGGATATGATGTTAATAATTTTTTGTATCCCTTATGGGATTATGAAAATAAAAAAATCATTAGAAGTAGAGATGGCATATTCAATGAGAAGTTCATGTACAAAGATCAATTGTAAGGAAAGAAACAGGAAAAAGAAAAACCAAGATACACAGTGCTTGATGAGATCACTGAAAAATAAATTCCAAAGGTACCATAAAATCATAATGTACAACAAAGGATCAATAGTTACCTCAAACTCCTATAAGTGTTGTTAGAACTACCAGGTTAAGTAGACCCCCTGAAAGATACTCTCCTTCATTGTATTATTTATTGTTGACTGATTATGGTGAACCATAATGTTATGAAGAGGAAATGAAAGTAGACACCAAAAAGAAGTGGGAGAAAGGAATGAAAGAGGAAATGGATTATTTGGTAAATAACCAGACTTGGGATTTGGTTCAGTTCCCTATAGAAAAAAGAGCATTATAGAATAAATAGGTTTACAATTTGAAGGAAGAAAATGGAGGCAAAAGGCGGTACAAGTCTAGAATTGTTGTAAAGGGGTTTGCACAAAAGAAAGGTATGGATTTTGATAAAATGTTTTCTCATGTTGTTAAAATGAATTTAATTAGGGATATTTTAAGTCTTGTGACAGTAGAAGATTTTCATCTTGAATATTTAGATGTAAAAACAAATTTTCTCCATGGGGGATTTGGAGGAAGATATTTATATGCAGCATCCACAGGGGTATGAGGTCAAAGGGAAGGAGAATTTGGTATGCAGGTTGAAGAAGATATTGTATGGCCTAAAGAAAGCTCCAAGGCAATGGTGTTTAAATATTGACATATTTATGACAGAACAAGATTATAGTATATGTCATTATGATCATTGTGTTTATTTTAAAAAGATGGAAAATGGAAGCTATATTATCTTGTTATTGTATGTAGATGACATGTTTGTTGTAGGGTCTAATATGTAGGATACAAATGTGCTCAAGCATAAATTAGTTAATTCATTTGTGATGAAGGATTTGGGTGTTGGAAAGAAAATCCTTTGTATGAGAATAACAAGAGATAAGAAAAATCACAAATTGACATTGTCTCAGGGTGAGTACATAGAGAAGGTGTTGGAGAGGTTTAGAATGCAGAATGAAAAACCAGTTAGTAAACCTTTTTCCATCCATTTCAAATTAACTAAGGAAATGTGTCCCAAGACACTGATGATATATGAATGAACGTTAGATCTAATATATAAGATGCTTAGTGCTTTATCTGTTGAATCTAACCTATATTTTTGTGGCTAAGTATTGAATCTTCCTTAGTATAAGTATTCACTACGATGCTCTGTGCTTTCGGTGAAGTGTATTAATGAATGTATGTTAAGGAATAACTAATGCTAAGTGCGCTGTAAGAAAGATAATCACATATATATGTCCCAGCTAAGGTTGTAGACATATGAGTCCTGCAACCACCCCTTCCTCTACCTCGGGTGAGACTTCATCTGCTTTGCAGGTGTTGCCGAAAGGTCCAGTAGTGTTTCCAGCGATTATATAATTATTATTTTTATAAGCTGCCTACATAGGGTCTATAAAATTTTATTTACTTTTCATGAGCATTTTCTATGAACGACAGTTGTAAATCGTTACATTTTACCTATCATCTATTCATGCTTAGTTTTCATGACTGAAAGAATGAAAACTCGCAACTATTGTTACTTTTCTGTTTTAAAATATCATTGAAAGCATATGGTTTATTAAAGAATTGTGGCTTCTTTCTATGAGCATGTTTCTCTCCTTGTTTGTGACCCTTTCGATTCTGAGCATGCCTAAGAGATTTGTGGTTATATGAACAGAAGACCCCCTCCATTTGATACTCGATTGTTTTTGTATTGATTATGGTTTGATGTTTGATTATATTTCCCATGAAACCTTTGACTATTCGATTTTGTAAACCGACCTAACTTTGCAATCAAACTATGATGCACGCATTTTGTTTTTAGAGTACTCTAGTCCTAGCATGTACCCAATTCCAAGGTGGCATACAATGTACAACATGTCATTACTCCTTAGCATGGTCTCAGGCTTCATAATTTTTCTCACACACGTTGTGATTAACACCTTTCCCATCATTTGAATTGTCATAGCATGTATTGATAAGGCTCAGGGCTATGTCTCTATTTCCTTTTTGCAAACCCTACCTGTATGTTGTGCACTAATTATCCATCGGTGCAGTATGGCTCCAGTAGTAAGGATCAAACCGAATGACATCTAAACCCTTCTTTCGTATGATAACGCAAGGGAAGATTTGGAAAGGAATGGTTGGCATTTGTTCATCGAAAAATTTAAGGGTTTTAACCTTCAGGTCACCCAAGAGTTTGCTTTAACCTTTGATGGTTGTAGGGCAAAGATCGGTCATGTGTGTTACACCTCAAAATCACTCAACTGGATAAGTGTCGTACATACCTCTCACTTGTCGCAAGTGTCGTAAATGTTGTTGAACCATGCTATCACAATGACGACACTAAAGGGGCACTTGAAACATCTTATATACTTGGTTTGAAAGAAGAAACTGGTTCACTGGAGTCAAACATCTCTTAACACCTGAGAGAGCTTCTTAATCAAGAGTTTGGAAGGGGAACGCTCACCTAAAACTACCTGAGAAGCGCTGGCGCCCCTCAACCATGCTTCAGAAGTGTTGTAGCGCTTCTCCACCCATTTGCAGAAGCGCTACTCAGATTTGAAGTGATGGCGCTTCCCTTGACCTTCTCTGGAGCGTTCTAGCGCTCTGATGCCCCTTATAAGGGAGCGCTCTCCATTCTGGGTAAATTGTTAGCCCGGTGAGAAGAATGAGGGGAGAATCATTCGAGTTTAGGAGGCAGTTGAGCTTGAATTCTTGGTTCTATCAAAAGATCTCTGATCCAAGGAGAAGGTTCCCAACTGGTTCTAAACATAACTCAAGTGGTTAGGTTTTTCCCAACCTATATAAGCAAGCTCTATGGTGATGAAGAGGGGGAAGAATGGAGTATATGAAACTTATGATCTTGGGGGAAATTTACAGTCAGCCAAAGGAAAGCAATCAGTGAAGCTGCTGTCATCCAGGTTGTGGATCTTTCAGGCAAGGGTTAGATGAAGAGGATTTGATGAAGCTGTCGCATTTGCATCTACGATTGTAAGTACTACTGTCGTTATTCTCATTAATATTACATAGGTTTATGGAGGAATTGGGAAAGAAGTAGGAGAATAGCAGGTTGAACTGTGGCAGTGAGAGTGCCATTCATCTTTCAAAAAACTCAACATTCCATTCGAATACTAAGAATATACAAATGAGGTACCATTTCATATTATCCATCTTGGAAGATGGACATTTGAAGTTGGAAAATATACACACTAGCCATAATCTTGCAGACATGTTAACAAAGGGAGTAACTAGGGAGAAACTGAGTTCCTACTTAGTTTCAATTGGTCTTCAAGAATGAAGGTGAAGATGAGAAATTTTCCAGGTCCAAGAAGGATCATAGTCCAGCATATACAGTAGAAGTGGATTTGTTGAGATTGGTATCCAAGTGGGATATTGTTGGTTGCAGAGCCTGATTATATTCCTTATTCAGAGGTCTTCATTTTAGACTGTGTTTATACCCTATGAATATTGTACACCTCGAAAGGATGTACACTTCTCCAAGCAGGGGAGTGTAGAGGGGGGTTACCCCCTCTATGGGGTCCGAGGGAAAGTGGGCCCATGGTGGGGGTTTAGGGGATAGCGTTCCCCGATGGGAGTTTTGGGGTGAAGCTCCTGAAGGAAAAATTACCTTGTAAATGTATATTTTAATTTCATAGTAAATATATATCATTCATTATAAGGTCACAAATCTCACGGTAGAAGTTATGTTAGGTTTTTTTTCCCTAGAAGGCAACCCTATTTTATGAGGAAAATGTATTGTGGCTATGTATCATTGTGAATATTGTATTATGAGAGAGGATATTGTGAGAGAAAGAAGAGGAAGTTATAGCAGGTGTGTTGTAGGTTGTATCCCTTCATTTGTTGGATAATAATAAAGGAAGGACCTAGCAATTTATCTGTTGGACGTAGCCCACACCGGGTGAACCACATATTTCTATGTCTTTGTTGTATTGTGTATCTTCTTTGTTTTATTTCCTCATTTGTTTGGTTTCTATTGCTCCGTGGTCTTGTTTTTCTAACACATAAAACACAAATTTATGTCATTCACCCAACTTGGGTTACCTCCACAATGAATCACTTCTTATATTATTAATTAATATCTTTTTTAAAACTATGCACTACACTACAAGATACGAAATAGTAATATCATCTCAAGCCTCCATATCCATTCTAATATATTTTGATTTCACTCCTTATTCATACTACAAATTTCTTCCTTCGCTCGAATACCTTACCCAAAATGCATTTGCAACTTACATGCACCATCACCTTCTCCCATCAATATTTCCTATCTTGCATATTTATGCATGCAAACAGAGCTAAGACCATTACAAAAGTGGATAAAGTGTCCCCCAAAACCCATTACAAAAGTGGATAAAATGTCCCCAAACTGCATGGTTTATAATTGTTTTCCACCTTTTGTGTGCTACTCTGTCGTGCATCCTTTTGTCATGCTCCTTGGAATCAATCCTGTCACGCACTCTAGTCCATCTTCTGATTTCCTTTTTCCCTTCAACTTCCTTTTGGAACATATCCCAAAACTCATCCAAAATGCCTCTCGAATAGGGCTCCACCACTCAATGGTAGCTTGTCCTGAGCCACTCACGCATGTTTTTAGTATGCCATGAATGCGTCGAAGGTTTCCTTCTCTATTGTGGCCTTTTCCTTGACCTCCAGTTCCTTCTACAAAATTTGATTGATTGTTTCATTTGTCACATGATCCTGCACCTTCTTGACACCTTATTTAGCTTCATGTTTGATGATTCCTTGAGTCGTTGTGAGGGTCAATGTCACTATGTATGATTCTTCTTGCAAAACCTCTATCCGTTGTGCATAGGCCTATTGGTCCACATTGATCTATTTAATTTTTAATACAACTTTTGGTTTTTGTTCATCGTAATGACAACCTTTGTTAGTAGCAATGTGTCTATTGTTGCTTGTAATTTATGCACCTTTCCCTGTGTAGTCTGAATCTCCTGACTTATCTCCCATTAGAACCACTATTCATTCAGTTGTGTCTAAATACCCATAGTGTTTGTATATAGTTGTGCACACTCTACTTCTAGATTTTTTATGATGTTGACCACTTTGGTTGCAGTTTTCTTCCTTGTCTCCCTCTCATCCCAGCAACAGAACCATTTGTTGGTGCATAGGGGGAAGACCTGGGGTTAATCATTCAAATACCAACAAAACCATTATATCGTCCCATTTGACATCACCTGTAGAAAAAGTGAAGTCTCACATGAGGCATCTAGAGGGTCTACAAGAACCAAGGTTTTGCAGTGCTAAGGGGAAGTGAGGCATCATTCAGGTCCTTTACTTATGTGAATAGTTCTCATGCCTAACAATTACTTTGTTATGAAACATAATTTAAGCACAACATTACAACATCATATCTTATCCATACATTCAACATAAACCAGAAAAAAAAAAACATATATTGCAAACACATCATAACACACAGATTTACATGGTTCACCCAACTTGGGATACATCCACAATGGTTGGATTCTTATATTATTCATTGTTGGTTACTTGGTTTGAACCAGGTTCTCATCTCAATAGGTTTCCAACAAAACCCTCAAAAATATCATCCCTCCTAGTAAACTAGAAGGAAATGTTGCACACAAAGTGCATAGCACAGTGTCACCTAAGATAGCTTTATGGGGGACTGAAATACTTAGGTGCTTGTAGCCTAGGAAGGGATTAGGATTGGGTTTTGATTATTTACCTCATGCATTAACATTAGTATTCATTCATCTTCTTCTAGGAATCATTCATCATTAAACTATGCATGCCTTCTATTATAATAAAATTTAACCATTCATTCTTTAATTGATACATAACATAACATCCAAAAAATCATTCATACAGATTAACACAATGGATTTACCGTGGTTCACCGCGCTTGCGGCTACGTCCATAAATATCTATATACTTTTCTCTTTTATTCATTCTTCTACAAAATTTGTATTGTGTGCATTACATCTTCAGAATTACAATCAAAAGGAGGGTAAATACACTCTGTGAGGTGGACTAGATCACACCAGGATCCACATCCTGTGACCTAACCCTAAAAAGCTAGCTCATTCGACTCAACAACAATAATAACTGAACCCCTAACCTAGACCTCCTAGGTATTTATTTATACTACTATATTGGCTTATAGCCATTACATTATTGTCAAAAACCCTAACCCTAGCATGGTTAGGTCTATCAGTATGTGTGCCATGCTACTTTCCCTCCTTATGCATGTTGTTTTCCCTTACTTTCTACATGTTTCTTTTCTGTCACTTATTGCACGTGCTCCAAAAATAGATATTTCTCTCTAAAAATAGGTTTATACCCGAAATAGATTTTCCTCCCAAAATAGGCATGCTCTAATAGGCCCCCAACACTAACATGCGGTTCGTCCCGGGACACTTCTCCTTAGTTATCACTCTGGATGGCTAGTTGCAATTCGTGAAACACTTTTGATAAGTGACTCACTTTATGTTGCACTTGGGTGCTCTGCTTTGCCATATTCTCCACATTCTATGTTGTAATGTGATCTGTGAGCACTTGTCTACATTCTGCATGTATTTTCTCTATTTTCCCTTTCTATTCCTGAAATTCTTCAATCATCCTCTCTACATCCTATTGTAGTGGCTCCAACAAATCTTGCCTTGTTTTTTTGTCAATGTTAGCAGCCTTCAATTCCTCCTTCATGTTATTCATCTCCTATGCACTCTTCATCCTCTTGAGGATGTCCATTTCTTTTTTTTGCTACTTTAACTACTATATGTCAGTCGTTATGTTCTCTTGTTTCTAGTCCAACTATTGTATTTTCTCATCCTCTTCCAAGATAGTCCATATATGAGCAGTTCTATCATAAAATTCTTGTATTGCATTGGCTTCCTACGCAATATTGTTGACATGCATAGTAGCGAAATGTTCCCTTTTCTCTCTGATTTCCAGAGGTGTATAAGGAGTCAGCTTCTTTGTGAGCTCAGTAATCTACTTTTTGTACCACTCCATTACCTGCACAATCTTCTAAAATTTACCTTCAGGTGTGTCCTTTGGATCCTGTGTGCAGTTAGGGGTTTTTTTGTATATTGTCGTCAGTCCCTTGTCTAATCTATCTTCTCATTTCTTCTCCTCCTCCTTCTCCAGATTCAATTGATTGCATGTGATTTTTAGTACTTTTGTTATTTCTCTACCAACTTCCAAGTTGGTGTCATATGTGCGAGATCTGGAATAGAATTCTTGCATGACACTCGTCTGTAATCCATACAGTTCATTTGTGGGTATCTATTCCATGATCAAATCAATTCGGTCTATACCCCCCACTAGCTTCTATGTTATTTCCTCGTCCACTCAAAGAATCATCTATGTGACCATGTAGGTCTCTCTATCCTTCACCACTATGTCTATTGTTTCCTCTTATGCCTTCTGCCCATGGGGTTGTTGTGTCTTTTCTAGTTTCTTATCTATAGCTTGTTGTACTGTAATAATTTTCATTCTTTTCAAAGTATCATGGGCATCCATTAACTTCACCACAATCTCCTCCCTCTGATCCTCAACTATGTGGACCATATCTTCCCCCCTATGTAGTTTTCTTGTTAGTTTCTAGTATCCTTGGCTTGTCATAGGCTTTCATAACTTGTTGCGTAGAACTTTCCCTGTCTATCTATAAAAGATGATAATTTTGGCTCCTTCCATGCTACCAACATGATGAGAATGAGGAGCCAAGAAGAATAGAACTTAGTTCCATTGTCCTGTTCATCCCTGCAATCGATTAGAAGCTAGTTCAAAAGGTACAATGCCTAGCTAAACATGAATTCTTTGGCACATTACACAATGACTACTATGACTCCTGCTGGAGCATCTTCTTTTATGCATTTCCTCAACAACTTGCAAGCCATTAGCTTTTTATCGAATCGCATCGAAGGGTCATTGATGTCTTTGAGAAAAATACCCATCTTTCCCCTGTTGGTTCCAAACAATGACTTTACTATATCAGCGATCTCCTTTTCACGTGATTTGTTTTCTAAGTATTACTTAGGTTGCGTGCCAACAATGGGAAACCCTGTAATTTTGGTGATCAAGGCCACATCAATCTAGATTGGCCTATCCATCCATAGAATACCTATGTGAACCCTAGCTAGAAGATTCTTGACGCACAGAACCACATTCTTACCATGCCCGAAGTGAGGTATTTCCAAAAGTTTCATGATTACACAATTGTAGAGCCCTGTAATCCACTGCACGGGCTCCATGATGGGTTTTCCTATGGGTCCTATCTCCCTCGTGTCTGCTAAATAGGTTTCCTCTGCCAAGTATGAAAACTTTTCCATGTCGTGAACATCATGGTCTGAGTATCTTAATTTAGGCACTTTCTTGAGCATGTCCTCCATTATTACCACTGCGTATGAGATGTAGGGGAGTGTGATTTTTGGGGCATCCTACACCTTTATTTTCTAGTCGATGGTGGATTGGCATTTTTTTGCTATTTTTTTCGTGTCATCTTCTTCTCCCTCATTTTATGGCTGGTTGGTAATGTACTTGACCAACACCTCCTCTTCATCATGACCCTGTTGTTGAACCGCCATTTCATCGGGTTTAGCAGGTTTTCCTGGGTTAGGGTTTGTGCTTCCATTTTTGTTTGCAGAGCTCTAACCCATTTCTCCTTGCACAACTTTCGATGTTTCCTCCTCTACCCTCATTAGGATGAGTGACTCTGTCTCCGAGGTAGTAACATCTTCCATATCTACAACATTCTCAAAATCTTCCAACCTTTCCTTTCTTCTTTAGCCCTGTCGAGTAACCCTAACATATTTCCCTGGAGCACCAAACATTGGAGATATCATGTTGTCGGCTGAGTAGTCAATTGTTATCTCCTTTACCCAATTTCTCCTAATTCAGGTCTCTACAAATCTCTATGTGCTCTAAAATATCTAAGTGTTGAACTAAGCTGTGATTTCCACTCTTTATAGACATGGTCATAAATGTTTGGTCATATTTTCACTTTTTTCATGCATTTGCGCAGTGTTCAATCTTTCATGTGCACATTCTCCAAAATTTTGTTGCATCATTTGTTGCGCTTGGCTTTTTCCATGTTCCTTCCATTCAACCACTTCCTCCTCTTTTCGTATTTTTCTCCTTTTTCTTCTTTTGTCTTCCTTTTTCTTATTTTTCTCCTTTTTATGTCTTTTTATAAGTTTTTCTCTCATAATATCTACTATAGTTCACTATATACATGACTTCCTTACTACGCTGCAAATATTGAGAGTGAGTAGGTTGACTATCCCTATACAGTTTCAGTCAACTACCATTCAACATTCATTTCATCTTTGCTCATGTCAATTCCTGTAGTTTCACAGGTCCTCCATATGTCACATACTTCACTTCATATGGCCCTAGCCAATTCATTCTGAACTTACCAGGATAGTGAAAAACTTTGTTGTCATAGAGAAGAAATAGGTCTCCCTCCTTAAATCTCTTCTTCTTTATGTGTCTTTCATGCCAAGATTTTTCCCCTTATATCTTCACTTCTTGGTGGAATCCTGCTAGAATCTTATCTTCTTCCAGTTCCATTAATTGAATTAACCTCTATTGTACTACACCTCTTTCTGTCAAATTTGTAATTGTTGTTACGCGCAGATTGGGTACCAAAAATTATAATGGCACCAGTGCTTCTTTTCCATACACCAATATGAATGGTGTTTGTCCTTTCAAATTATTGCATGAATTCATATATGCCCATAATATTGTTGGTATTTTTAAATCCCAATCATCTTTGGTAACATTGCAGATCTTTGTTAAGGCATTCTCCAAAAGCTTGTTGAAATCTTCTTCTGTCCCATTTTCCTGAGGATGATATGGTGTACTATTTTGGTGATAGAATTCAAACTCCTCATTCATAGCCTAGATGGTACTATTAATAAAATGGCTTCCTTGTTCACTCATCAAAATCCTCGGACATCCAAATCTTCTGATCACCTCCTCAAATAAGAATTTTGATGTTGTCTCTGCACTACAATCCTTGAATGGTGTTGCTTCTTCCCATGTGGTTAAGTATTATGTTGCAGTAATTATATATCTTTCACCTAAACATATTTATGGTGGGTTAATAGGTCCTAAAAAGTATATTTCCCACATGTAAAATACATAAAGAGATACTTGTGGTCTTAGGGGCATCTCACCCCTCCTATCGGGTTTTCCAACTCTCTGACAGATATCACAGTTATGGAAATATTCCTTCACATTTTTATGAACTATTGGCCACCATAACCCTAAGTGTAATACCTTCTGTGTGGTATCCTTTCCTTCATAGTTTCCTCCAGCTATACCTTCATGAG
Organism: Picea abies; assembly: GCA_900067695.1. NCBI lineage: Eukaryota > Viridiplantae > Streptophyta > Pinopsida > Pinales > Pinaceae > Picea > Picea abies. The sequence goes on from CBVK0101163995.1 coordinate 10,836, forward strand.
ATTCTGCTAAAACCATGGGATGTTCATGTTCCAATACACACCTTCTCAAGATCATGTTGTTTTCACCCATATTGTATAAATGACCTGCAATGAGTTGATAGTCCGCAACTCTGACTACTAGGTTATTCTTCTGAGTAGTACTAAACTTATTTTGTTCAACTCATGTACTCAATAATTCAATGACATCAGTGACGTACTCATCATCTATCTGTAATGAAAATAATTGTGCATCAGGGAAGTTTTCTTCCAAGTTAGTATATTCTAGTCCATTGTTTACTCTTTACAAGTGATCTGGTCTTGCATTTAGCTTCCATGGTTTAACTATTATATAAAAATAAAATTCCTAGAATAATAACAACCATCTACAGAGTCCCCCCCAAACACTGGCTTGTTGACTAGATATTTTAGGGAAGAAAGACTTTTGAACATTTTGAAATGGTTTCCCAATAAGTAATGTCTTAATTTTTGGAGTGCATATACCATATCTAGGTATTCTCTTTCTGTGGTGTTTTAGTTCTACTTAGATTCTGATAACTTCCTGCTTGCAAAGGATATAGGATGATCTAATTCCAATGCTCCTGGCTGCGACAGAATTACTCCAAGTGTTATTGTTGATGCATCTACATGCACATGAAATGTCTTTTCCCAATTTGGAAAAACTAATATAGGTGTTGTCACCATATTCTCCTTCGAGGTATCCAATCCCTACTGACAGTCCTCATTCCACTGAAATTTGGTATCCTTCTTCAACATTTTTTCCATCGACGCATTAATTTGTGCATACCCATTGATAAAATTTCTGTAGTACTCTATATGTCCATGTTTGGCTCTTAACTGGCACACTAACTTTGATGGTGGTAAGTTCACAATTACAACAAGCTTAGCAGGGTTAACCAGTAAACCTTGTTTTCACACGATATGTCCCAACAGTATACCAAAAGGTGTGCCAAAAATGTATTTATTGATGTTTAATGAGATCTCACATTTCCTACATCTTTCAAACATTAGTCCGAGGACTTCTACATGATCTTTCAAGAGACTAAAAATAGTCCAGTCATCCAAATATACTTCTAATAGCTTGTGTATGAAATCTTTAAAAGAAGTTATCACCACCCTTGAAAATATGGCTTGTGCATTCTTCAATCCAAAGGGAATGATTGTATATTGGTAGGATCCCATTCTATAGAAAAGTTATTCTTAGGCCTGTCCTCTGGAGATATTTCAATCTGATGATAACTTGAGAATCCATCTATGAATGAATATGCTTCCTAGCCTCCCACATTCTCCAAGACCTCATCTATAAAAGGGCTGGGGAAAGGATCATCTAAGTAAGAATCATTCAATTTCCTCAAATCTACAAAAATCATTATCCCTCCTTGCTTATTTTCCATTCGAATTCCTCCACAGGCTTGACGATACTAGCTTCTAACATTCATTCAAGTTTTTCTTTCACTTTTTTCTTATACACCAGATTCAATCTATAAGGTCTCTATCTTATAGGTCTAGCATATAGTTTTATGGGTATCTTCATCTCACCTAGATCACCTGTTATTCCTTTCATCTCCGCAAAGCTTGTTGGAAACAAGTCACTATATTTGCATAGTAACTATGCTATTCTTTCTAGTGTTTGATCATCACATTAGTCTCTAATGATATCCATTTTAGGATTTTATTCTTTCCCAATGTTGACTTTCTTGACCTTTATTGGTGTAGAAAATTCCTCTGACTCCAGAGATGGAGCTTCCACCTCTCTCTCTCCTTCACTATATGTTATCTGAGTATTGCATGGATCATCATCATCTGGTGCTTCCTCTGTGGCATGATAACATGAGAGTAAATATTTGACTGTCTGTTTTCTTTTCTATCAATAGTTTGTTATAATATCCACCTCAGGTTCCTCAAAAAAAATCATTCCTTTTATCATCTTCAGAGTTGAATCAATATTGGGGTTCTCATACTCAAATGAGAAAGTTACCACAAAATTTTGTTGTAATATTTTCCATTATGTAGTGCCTCGGTGCATCTCCTAGTCTATGTACCAGTTCCATGGGATCCCTTTCAATGTATGAATGAAGTGATGATGCCATTCCTCTTGTTGTGTAAACCTCCATTGTTTTTTTCATTTCTCTAAGTGCTCAACTAGCCTTCTCTGTCCATCATACATTTGTATTGTATTGGTCCCATGTTCTACACCAAATCTAATGTGCAGTATTCATTTACACCGATACCATTATTGAATTGTTTCTTTATGTGCACCCCACCATCTTGTAGGTGTTTCCTTGAGTGAAATAT